>AYEL01065690.1:0-13327 GCA_000484575.1 Olivierus martensii
GAACTCTCTCAAGAAATTAAGCGTCTCTGGGGAATGCAAAAGGTAGTTATAGTACCCATCATTCTCTCCTCCACAGGAGTAATCCCTCATACATTACACAAAAGCCTCAAAACACTAGATCTACATCCAAAGACATACATAACACTACAAAAAGCATCTCTACTCAATACATGCAACATAGTAAGAAAGTTTCTCAACACTGATACAGACAGTTAGCTACTTGTGATGTTTAATTGTGAGTTATGTCTTGACTCGTGTCCGACATAGCACTTTGACCTGGAAATATTCCGTGCCCACATTGATGTACTATAACATAATAATAATAAAGCTTAAAATGTGTTGAGAAAAAGATGTTCAGTTTGGATTCAAACTGAACATAAATCATAAATACCTCTATTGTCCTTAAACTAATGAAAAATCTAATCAACACTACAGCAGGTTTTACTTTTAAGAGTTTCTTAGTTATTAATTTGTAAAAATGCTTTCTGCTTACTTTGAGCCCTCCTTAGTTACAATCATAGATAACACAATCAAAAAGTCTTAGCATTCTATATATTATAATTTAAATTTAAATATTCTTGCACATTCTATATAAATTCAAATTTAAATATTATACAATTTTGGCAACAATAATTTAAGGAGGGGAAGAAAGAATTAAAAATTGAAAAAGTTTCCAAGTAATGGATGCACATATATTCCTGGTAAAAATGAAAATGATGATATAGAAGAAATGGGTAGGCATAGCAATTAACAGGAAAAACACCCTATTTAATACAATAAGAAATTATAGATATAATAATACACTGAAAAACGCCAGGTGTCTATAATATGTTATTGGTAAATAAAAATTTATAAATAGAGAAAGTATATAGGATATGTATCTTGATGTTTGAAAGACGTAAAATGGACATTGAAATGAATACACAGAAAATAGCATTATCATAAAGAATGAGTATATGCAGTTTAGATGTTATCTGAGAGAATACAAGATTAATGAAAGTAATAGAGGTGCCCTAAACAAAGAAGAAATAATGGAGAATATTACAATATATAGAGAGAGAAAAAAAGGGAAGAGTATCATTAACAAGTTAGATCTGTACAGACAGTTAAACATAATTATGGAAGAAAACAAAACTGAGTTGGTTTATTATATGATTCTTTGTTAAATACATCTTAGTTTAATGATTGAATTAAAAACAAGACTTTTGCTGCTGTAGGAGCAGTAAAACAAAATCCAAAAAAACATTTAAATTAAATTGTAAAAATAAAAATTTATTTATAAATATTTATCGTGTAATAGTGAATAATAACAGAATAGTAGTTGTAACCTTAAATTAAGACATTTATATATATAGGTTGTTGGTATGATTTTAAATAGTTAAATATGAATTTATATAGAATGTGCATGAATGTTTAAATATCAATTATAATGTATGGAATGTTAAGACTTTGAGTTGTTAATATTATGTCATTCTGTGATTGTAATGGAATGTTCACAGTGAGCCAAAAGCATTTTACATATTAATAAATAAATAAAACTATTAAAAGTAAAATATGCTGTAGTGATGATTGAATTTTTCATTTATATAATTGGAATTAACTAAATATTTTGAGAGTTTTAAATAAAATCCCCTGTACTTTAGTTGTTTATAATTGAGTAAAATATATTAAAAATTAAAAAAATGTTTGTCTATATGATTATTAATTTGTGTATTTATATAATTGAATTGATAATTAGAAAATTAGGACTACTAAAAATTTATCATAATCATATAGATTATTTATATATTAATTGTCGAAAATATTTCTTTAGGACCTACGGAAAAAGGAGCAACTGGATTAAATAATTTGGGGAATACTTGTTTCATGAATGCAGCTTTGCAGTGTGTCAGTAACACAAGACCACTAACTTTGTATTTTACTTTGGATAAACATCTGTATGAACTGAACAGGTAGAAAAATGTCAGTTCAAACTCTTAAAAGTTAAATTCTTTCAACAAAAAATTTAATCTAAAAATTCATTATGTTGTTGAAAATTTATATATGAAATTTTGTCTTAGATCTAATCCATTAGGAATGAAAGGTCATATAGCTAAAAGGTATGGTGATTTAGTTCATGATCTTTGGAGTGGTAGTTCAAAAACTATAGCACCTTTAAAACTTAGGGTAAGTATTTTGTTTGAAATATTTATTATATGATATTTTTAAATATATTACTCTACATAAAATTCAAATAATTTTTAATTAGTGGACTATTGGAAAATATGCTCCTAGATTTAATGGATTCCAACAGCATGATTCACAAGAATTATTAGCATTTCTTATGGATGGTCTACATGAAGATTTAAATAGGTACATGATTTAAAAACAATTCTAAATATGTTAAATTATAATTATTTTAATATATAACTCTAAAATAATAGTAACACTTTCATGCTGAGTTGTTGAGATTTCCTATCGTGCACAGTTTCAAAAATAGATTATTATTTTGGTTTTACTTTAGGGTTCATGAAAAACCTTATGTAGAACTTAAGGATAGTGATGGACGGCCAGATGAGGAAGTAGCAAAGGAAGCTTGGGAAAACCATATTATTCGTAATCGTTCAATAATAGTGGATCTTTTTCATGGACAGTTACAGTCTACTGTTACTTGTAAAGTATGTGGTCACAGTAGTGTACGCTTTGATCCATTTAATTATTTATCACTCCCTCTACCTATGGAAAGCTGTGTTCATTTAGAAGTAGTTGGTATGTATATTTATGTATGTAAAAAATTCTGATAGATTTATCTTATTTAAATTAACAGTCTTATGATTTTATAAAATAAATTAATAGTGTGATTTCTGTGATGATTTTATCTGCATATGGATATATTTATTCAGTTGTTTTTTCACTATATATATCAGAATACTTGGATATAATAAATCAACTTCCTAGTTTATCATCTGAAATACAGTAAGGAGTCAAGACTTTTATAAAATTCAATTTTTAAATTTTATTAAAATAAATTAAGATACATAATTGAAATAAATAGATAATTATTGTATAATTGTAGAAATCATTATAATCCATAAAGAATTCTAACAAGGAGAGGACACAGCTGACTACCCACCGATTTTGATGAAACTGAACTGATGTAATCTAGAACAAAAAATATCGAATACGTTGCCTGAGGCGTTTGTGCCAATGCACCTTATAAATAAAAATATTAGCGTTTAAAAGGCGTTTGTGCCAATACGCCTTATAAATAAAAATATTAGAGTTTAAAATTTATTTATGTTCGGCAAGCTTAAGAAATAAGAAAGAGAAAAAGAGCGCTTCTAACGCTATGCTCGTAGCATAGTGTGTTCGTGCCGATCCAGTAATCTCAAGGTTGCGGCTTCGAGGCCCATCATAGCATAGTGTGTCCGTGCCGATCCTGTAATCTCAAGGTACAGCTTCGAGGCCTGTCTCTCTCTGACGATTTTTTTTATTTTAAAAAATAAAAAATAATTAATCCGTGCCGATCCTGTAATCTCAAGGTACGGCTTCGAGGCCTGTCTCTCTCTGACGATTTTTTTTATTTTAAAAAATAAAAAATAATTAATACAGTGTATAAACATAACTCAGTAATCAATCCCGTTTGATACACAACTTCATTTATTATAAACTAAGGATATATACAATTTTTCCGGCATGTGTAGCCACGTGGGTGCACGTAATCACAGAGTCCAGGTAAAGCGTCCTGTTTGTTCAACGGTCAAGCCACCCAGAAGTGTTCGTGAGTCCGTCACTTGGTTTATATTTCATTTTCTGTCGCCCCCTCGCGGCGGTCGCCACATGATCATAGAAATTATTTAGTACATTTTCTAGAAATTCTGATTTAATTGAATTTGATGTATCAAATATTGTCAGACAGCTTATCAATGATTATAAGTTTTGTTTCATAGACTTTACAAATATCCCAGTAATAAAAGTCTGTCTGAGTTATATCAGGAGACTTAGGTAGCCATTCAATTCTATCTTTCTTACCAATCCATTTATTAGGAAATGTTTGATTCAGAAAGTTACATGCATTCTATATAAAAATCTATAAAGAACTAGTTATTGTTAGACTGATTGTTGAAAACAGATATTCTTCTTTATTCTATCTAGAAAAACATCATCAAGTTAGGGCACTGAAAAAATAAAAATGTATAATTATGCTGTCAAGCCACCAGACAGTTTTATTAGGAAAGTACATGATCTCAAATGAAATCCTAAATGAAACTGTATTTGACTTCAAAAAGCTATACTCCTCACTGAAACTTGCTCTTGTCTGCTTAACTTTTTACAGATTTCTTCCAGAAAATATACTTAACTCAGAAACAACAAATACTGCCATTCTCAAAGAATTGGCAAATTTTTGTTATGAATCTTATTTTATGTCTAACATGAAATACTATAGGCAAACACTAAAGATTCTCATTGGGATCTGGTGCCTCACATCTTAATAGAAATTCTTTCCTGTTATGTTGAGGCTAATCTTCTGAATATTTATATGCTATCAATTAAATATTATATATAAAGGGAATTAAAAAGTAAAGTGAATTTGTCATGACAGTCGATTTAAAACATATGGCGATACTTGGCAGCAGTCATAAAAACAATATGATTGGAACTGTAGTCACAATTCAATATCACCTTAGTTGCATGGTGCTCTCACTTACAGTCATCTGAAAACATGGCTGTCCCACTGTCAGATTTCACCATTAGTGAACAATGGGCTATGATCAGATTTCTGTAGTTAAAAGGCATAGATATATTGGAAATCTACAGAATGATAGCACAGTATGGAGAAAAATGCACTTCATGGTATAGAAAAATATTCTAGCACTGCATGGCATAAAAAAATATCTACATATGAGTGGAGAGATTTAAGAGTGGGAGAAAAAGTCTTGACAATGAAGAATGCCAGACTGCATCTCAACATCATGAAACAGATGACAGATGTATGAAATGGATGCATTGGTCAAAGAAAACAGTCATATTGCTATAAGTGAAACTTCATTTCATATGAATATGGATATGAATCAGCATATGCCATAGTCCATGATGACCTTTGCTATCACAAAGTCTGTATGAGATGGCACTGCAATAGTTTATAGAATACAGAGCCATTTAAGGATATCTGCAAAGGTTCAACCAATGCAAAAATAACTTGTTGCAAAGAATAGTAATAGATGACAAGATATGAGTCCATTTTTATGAACAATTCTCAAAATGATCAAGTATGGAATGAAAACACTCCATGTCTCTGAAGACGAATAACGTTTTAAAACGACGTTTTAAAACTCAGGCATCTGTGAGTAAAGTGATACTGCTACTCTGCTGTCATCGCAATGGCCTTATATTGTAATATTATATAGAGAAATGGACTACAGTGACTGCTTTACTGTACAGTGAGATACTGAAATTGAAGTTGAAGAAAGCAATGATCTTGAAATGCAGAGGTCTTCTGACGAAAAGTGTGCTTATTCTCCATGATAATGCTCATGCACATTCATCAGTGATAATCAGTGAAACTCTAAAACAATTGAAATCTGAAGTTCTCCCATATCCAGTTTATAGTTCTGACTTTTCTCCTTTTGATATCCATTTATTTGTACTATTAAAGGAAGCTTTTCATGGCCAGTAATACATCAGCAACTGAGATTAAGAAAGCAGTGCATATGTGGCTTCAAGGGCAGTCAAAAACCTTTGCAGATTGAATCAGAAGACTTGTTAACCATTTCATAAAATGTGCTGAAAAATTTGGTATTGTATTGAGACAAATGCTGTATATATTTTTGCCATAGTATATTGTACATGATGAATAAATAAATTCATTTTACTTTCCAATTCTCCCTCATATCATATTGATGGATTACCAACCCAACAGATTTACATCTGTTGGGTTGGTAATTGTAGAGCAGATAAACTGCAAAAAGACTTCACAATTGATACCATAGGGCTATCACTTAGGCTAGACAGTTAAGTGAGACAGTATGCATTCTTAGATATCATTTTTAGCATACAGTAAGACTAATATGTGATGGATATTTATAAAAAAATCAACTTTTAGCTCTATATTAATACATATTTGGTCAAATGAATGATATTATTTCAAGAAAGTGGCTTTTGCAGCATACTTCAAAAGAATCTTTATACAGTACACAAAACTCAATATAATATGATCTTTGAATATGATGATAAACATTGCTATAGCTATAAATTTATGTACACTATATTTGAAAACATATATAAAAATTTTGAAAGTATGGAGTCAAGTAATGCTGTCATTTTTGACACTACACAAATAGTAAATACTGATGGCTTTTTACTCCTACCATATTTTTTTGGAAAATTGCAAATAATTAAAAAAGCCATTAAACCTTAAATAAGAAAATAGTCTACAGAAGAAACCCTATATGTAGCTCTTTAGGAATGAAAACGATTAATATCAAGATACCCATAAAGCTGATGTCTAAACAATCTCACCAAATGATAGAGATTTAGATATAATTGAAGAATACAAAGAGATAACTAAAAGAAATTTAACTGATACATTGTATTAGCACAAAAATAATTAAATTTCTACCAAATAAAAACTGCTTTAATCCAATGTTTCTATAAATACTCTACATAAATAGACTGGAAAGAGTTAAAATATTAAAACAGTGTTCCAACCAATGAGAAAGCATATTAAAAGAGTCAATCACAATCTGATATAGTATTAAATACCACAATGTTATAAATCGGGTCAGTAATCGGCGGCCCATAAAACGTTGACCATACTTACATAGCATGTGGCCCATATGTATAATATAATATGAATAATAAATTAAAAATAATTTTATGCTTCATGATAGCACCATGCAACTTGGCATGAATCATTAGGAATGGGGATAATAAAGATGATCCCTATTTCTGATGATATATCTTTATAATTCTATATCCATGGTGACACTTTATAACCTCAAATTATAAAGTGGTTAGCCAAATTATCTGTGTCCATCAGGGATATATATAATATATCCATGATGGGCACAGATAATTTGGCTAAGACAAAGTGCTCTTTATTTGTAATTGTATTAGTGTTACAGGCAGTTGATATCTTGTTTTATTCAATTTGGCTAAGGAAAACAACCACGAAAGTCACATTAAGTAAGGAGAGAAATATATTGTGATACATAAACTATATTATTTTGTTTTTATATGATAATTTTTCATTCAGTTTCATTTTCATGTTTTGTTTCATATCTCGTATTTTAAATATTTCTGTATTTTTTAAGATTGATATAATAAAAATTGATGATAAATATTTCAGTTATTATTTTCTCTTAATTAAACACTTGCAGCCCAATTACTAAAAATAAAAGTTGAATGTGGCCCGTAAGTCTGAAGGGTTGTTATAAATGATCAACAATTGGAGAATATATCTAAGTTTTCCTTAGATAAGGGGCTATAATATAACTTTATAAATATAGTAAAATATTGTTAGACATTTTATGTATTTTATAATCTATTATTGATTTACTCATGTAATTCATGTCCTTTTACCATAATTTTGTAACAAATAAAATAATATGTGATTTAAGCAAGGAAAGGATTATATGCTTTACAAAAACTTTAAATCAACATAAACAATGCTTTTTTTTTAGCTAAAATACTAATTTACAGTGATCCATTATACATTGTTACTCTCTCCTTTGGAATTATAATCAAATTCACAATATAAGACCTCTCACTGTAAAATCTAGATAAAAGGAAACAAAAACATTTTCATTTCCTTTTATTTAAATTTACTTTCTTCATCCACATTTTCTTTTGTATGAAGTTAGGATTTTCTTAAATAAAAATAGCAACCATTATTGATTGCTACTTTTATTTAAGAAAATCATTAGACTACACATTAAGTTTTTGTACTATTAATATTGTCATCTTTATTTCACCAGCACATATTGTAGTTGGCATAATTCTAGTAATACACAATTGAATCTTTATTATAGTGTTGATTATAGACTAGACAGGGAATAACTATTGGAACATTACTGATATTTTACCGATTCTGCAATTGACCTCTACTTCAATACCTCCATCAATAAAACAATATTGTTAAGTTAAATAAACTGTTCCATATAATTGATATGTATGCTTTGATTTTACAAATCTGCATGATCTGTTTTATTATTGCTTATTCTCAGCCCAATTTTATTAGTCAAAATCTTCAAATTCCTAATCATTTGTTGCAGATTTTATCTTATTTCTGTTAACAAATCCCTCTTAATTTCAAATATCCATTGTTTCTGTTAACAGAAACAATGAATATTTGAAGGGTGAACTTTAATGAATGTGAAGGGTGAATATTTGAAATTTGAAGGGTGAACTTGAATTCAAGTTTATTCCTGTACATTTTCAAATATTTGGTAAACAATTAATTTGTATCTTAGGTGGTTGAGATATAATTGAGAATATTAGCAATAATCTGAGTATTTCAGCATACCAGAGCTTTTATTTCACCTACTATAATATTAAATATATGTATATATAGGCAATCCTGGACTTGGTAAAAAGGATTTACATATGTTGGACATAGATCCAACATATGTAAATCTATACTTATGTATATTAATTTTACTTAAGGAGCCAGACGTGAACTTGATCCATCCTGAAAAAACTGAAGGTGTGAGACTCTGAATTGAATTCAGATCCTCTAAGATGATAAGCAACTGCTTTACATGATTTGTGCTTATTCTTTAATATAACTACTTTTAATATTAAGTCTTTATGATTAATATTTTATCATAAGAGTATAAGCAGGTATAATTTTTAGTATAAATCTTTATGAACTGCTAGTATTCTGTAACACATGCTCTGACATACTTAGATTCAATTAACATAGGGATTTGCAGAACAATCTACCTATGTAAGTTGGGAACTGTCTGTATTTGCAAGTGACAGTCCAGCATAAAATCTTTCCAAAATTTGCTAGTCAAAGACATACGAGCCCTATCCAATTTGTAAATAAATAATGAAACAAACTATATTTTAGACATGAGTCAATTTTTGTTAACTTAAAAATACTTACAGCAATAAAGCATAACTATAGAAAAATGTATATAGTAGATTCCCAGTTAATTGGAATAATCAAGAAATTATTGTTTCACCGTAACATTGATAAAATATCAGTCAATCAACAACCTTCTATTGTTGATAATAAACGCATTGAGTTGAACTCGCTATTTACATTTCCGTCTGATCATCTACCTCTAATGTTTACTTATAGTAATCATATAGATAATATTTTATCAAATAATGATATTAATTACAGAATTAATTATAACTGGAATAAAGCTGATTAGAGCAACATTAGATATTTTTTACTTTCACAGGATTGGTCTATTGTTTACTCATCTATACACTCAATTCAGACTAAATTTGATTTTGTATATATGGTATTTTATAATGCAATTGATCTTTATGTTCCCATCAAATATGTATCTAATTATCACCGTCCACCTTGGATTACACCAAGAGTATTTTGCAGATTAAAAAGTTTAGACAAAAATATTATAATCAATGAAAGAAAAATCACTTGAATCATGATTATCTACAATTTAAAAAATTTGATAAGACTTATATTACTAAAATGAAAAATGCAAAACATAATTACATTAACAGTTTGCAAAATTCATCTTTTTGTTATCTAATAAATTCTTTTTGTCTATTTTATCAAGTTTTTCAAGGTGGAAAATTAAATGTCGATCAGATAATTTCTCTGACAAATTGAAAATGTCTATTATTCATGATTTAACAACTAAATTTGTAGGAAATTCCCTAGCTAATGATTGCTCTAATAATACTTCAAAATTATGTCAAAGATTTATATATAATGACTACTTTAATTATAATGATTTTTTGTCAGTTTTAAAGAACATTAAAAATACCCAAGCTAAGCCTGATCGTATCCCTGCGAGGTTTTATAAAAAACTTCCAAAAGAGATAATTCTTGTTTTGATTTATTTATGCAATTTGTGTATTTCTAATATATATTGTCCTGAACAATGGCAACTTTTATATTTACGACCTATATGCAAGTCTGGTAAAAATGCTAATGATTCAAAAGCTTATCGTCCAATTTCATTATCTTCTTTCTTAAAAATTTTTGAATCAATGGTGTTAAAAATTTTTTTGTTTGAACTAAGGAATAGATTGTCAATAAATCAACATTATGTTATACCGAAACAATCCTGTCTCACCAATTTATATTGGACAAAGTCTATACTCATCAATAATCTCAAGAATATGCGATCTACCTACGTTGTGTATTTGATCTTCTTGACCATGATATACTATGTAATAGATTATGTAAACATTATGATATTGATGTAAATATTTGTGATTGGATATATACTTATCTAAAAAATAGAAAAGCATTAATTAAATTTCATGATTCTGTATCTGAGGTATTTGCTACGAATTATGGAATACTTCAGGGCTCACCAATAAGTGCAATTTTATTCAATGTCTATATTGATCCCCTGCTCTCAATTTCACAATCGGTTGTCTTAGCATATGCTGATGATATAAAAATATTTAATACTTCTAATTTAGTTATTTCTAATGATTTAAATAAAATAATATCATGGCTAACCAATAATAGATTAGAAGTAAATTATTCCAAATCGAGTTATTTATTTTTCTCACAACGTCATATAATACCAAAAGACATCTTTATAAATAATAATAAATTACATCGTCTCTCTGAAATTACAGATCTTGGTGTCATATTTGATGATAAACTTACCTTTACTTCGCATGCTCAATCTCTTATTAAAAAACTATACATTCGTCTTGGTATAATTTTTCGACACTTATATTACTTAAAATCATCACGTGTTCGTAAAATAATTTTCTCTGCATTTATATCCCATTTTAGATTATGGCATTACGATTTGGAGCTCTGCCAATTCAACTTCCTTAGTCAAACTAAATAAAATTTATAATAGAAGACTAGGTGTACTGCAGATTGGTACCTCTTCTGATATCATGTCTTTGAATACTCGGATATATTATTTTGATTTAAAGTACTTACATTTTTATTTTCATCAAGATTTTGCATCTCTCGATAGTGGTTTGTTTTCCCGTTCCTTTGATACTCGTTTCTTTACATGCTTAAGAAGCCGTATAGGTCGTTTAAGGATTTGCAAGCGATCTTTCCCATTTCGGATAATTAATAGACCAGAGTTAATTCCGGAAGAACTTTTTTACTATAGTGAAAATGCTTTTAATAGGTTTATTAAAATATATATTTCTAATGTTATTGATTATTTATTCAGCGAAAATTGCTGAATTTCCTATGATTTTCCATATTACTGATTTTTGTTTCAATGAAAATTCCTAAATTATCTGTGGTTTGCATATTTGTTTTTACAAACTTTGTTACTTAACTGTGCTCATATGTGTACTGTTTATCTTTTTATGTTCAATTTTGTATTATGTGTATTTTTATTTTCTATTGTCTTTGTATTAATTTTATTGTTTTACTCTTATGTAATTATATGTAACAATCAGTGTTTGATTAATCAATATTTAATTGTAATGATTATTGATTAAAGATTAAATTAGTTCCCCTAGATCAGTGTTTCTTAAACTTTTTCATTCACAACCCCAATTTTCATCACAAGATTTTTTGCGATCCCAGGTATTATATATGACATAAAACATACAAGTACATAAATCATTTACACGCTTATTAAAATGAACACAGTCAACCAATTACACTGAAAATACATATGTTGTCATATGTTAAATATTGGGCATTTGTATTACATATATTCCAATGTTTGCATTTAATTTCAGCAACCCCAGCATTTCGCTTCACAACCCCAAATGGGGTTGCGACCCATAGTTTGAGAAGCACTGCCCTAGATAATCCACAAAATATTCAAAAAATTAAATTAAGGACAATAAATTAATATATATTTAATATTTAAAAAATAAATAAATTACATACATGCATATATTCAAATGTTCTATTATTTATTGAAAAGGAAATAAGAAATTTATTAATAAGAAATTATTGAAATATTTGTAATTTTAATTTGATACTAATTTTGAAATCCAATTATTTAAGATATGGTGAAGAAACAAATCTAGAATATTTAAAAATCTTTCCAATATTACATCTAAGATAAAATATTGATTATTAAATATCATTTCCAGACTCTGATTAATTTCAGCTAATCCACAACATTGGATAATTGGGTGTGTAATATATTTCAAATTTTGAAATGTATGACAGTGCATAAAAATTAATAATAAAATTAAATAAGAAACTTTAATGAATAAAAAAAGTAAACAATTTCTAAACTATCTATATTTAATAAATTCTTTCAGATTTCATCATATTAAAAATGTTCTATTTTAAAAATGTTCAAGATCGGAAGAGCGGTTCAGCAGGAATGCCGAGACCGATATCGTATGCCGTCTTCTGCTTGAAATAAGTTTTCTTTCATATTATTTTAAATGCTAAATAATTTACAAATTTTGAAATCGAATAATTTTTTTTTAATTTTAAAAAATAAAAATTTCATTTTAACTATATTTCTTTCTAATAAAATATATTTATAATATTTCTTGTATCATGGCAACTATTTCATAAAGCTGGATTTCATTCATACTTCTAATCAAATAATGAATGAATGAATGAAAACGTAAGAGTAAATTTTCCTTGTTTTCTGATATTATCAATACATATAAAATTTTAGCTACAATATATATATATATATATACGAATTATGGAATACTTCAGGGCTCACCAATAAGTGCAATTTTATTCAATGTCTATATTGATCCCCTGCTCTCAATTTCACAATCGGTTGTCTTAGCATATGCTGATGATATAAAAATATTTAATACTTCTAATTTAGTTATTTCTAATGATTTAAATAAAATAATATCATGGCTAACCAATAATAGATTAAAAGTAAATTATTCTAAATCGAGTTATTTATTTTTCTCACAACGTCATATAATACCAAAAGACATCTTTATAAATAATAATAAATTACATCGTCTCTCTGAAATTACAGATCTTGGAATCATATTTGATGATAAACTTACCTTTACTTCGCATGCTCAATCTCTTATTAAAAAACTATACATTCGTCTTGGTATAATTTTTCGACACTTATATTACTTAAAATCATCACGTGTTCGTAAAATAATTTTCTCTGCATTTATATCCCCTGTTTTAGATTATGGCATTACGATTTGGAGCTCTGCCAATTCAACTTCCTTAGTCAAACTAAAATAAAATTTATAA
>AYEL01065691.1:0-11998 GCA_000484575.1 Olivierus martensii
TATTTAAATATTTATTATATTAAATAGATACTAACCAAACCTCAAGGGAATTTTTAAACTTTTTTAAGGATTTGGATTAAATAGATATTTAAATAAATACACTAAAAAACAAATTTTCACCAATTCCAACTTACCTGCAATTTCCTTGCCATTGCAACAACTTCATGATCAGATGGATTATATTTATAACAATTTGTGAATATTAATCTAACATCGGCTGCAAATTCCAGAGGAGATTTATATTCTCTAGTATCCATTTTTTCCTAAGGAAAATTTATTAATAATATAAAAACATATATTATGTATAATGATTTAAATTTGCATTATCAAATCTAAGTTTTAAATAAATTATGTAAATACCATTTAAAAAATATTCTCTAATAGAACAATTTATTGAAAAACTATAATGGAGGGTGCTGTAGCATCAGAAACTATAATTGTTATTATTTTTAGAAATTTATGAAAACTAATCAAAAATGAAAATGATTCAATTCAAGATGTTTGGAATATGATAAAATTTTCACAAAATAGCTGTAAATTAAGCATATTTTTATGACTATATAAAATTTGAAATTTCAGTAGGAACTACACCCAACATCAATATTTCAATTACTATGCTTTTAAAGAAATTGTTTTTAAGTGGGGCAAAATAATTTAAAAAAAAATGGGTCAAAATTGATGAATCATCACAAAAAAAGTTTTGAAAATATTTTCTACTTTTATATGTATTATTATTAAAAATATTAATATTTTGAATTCAGATTCTTATTATTCTTTCACATTATTATTAAAAATTATGAAAATTTGGTTTATTTTTGAGCAATGGTAATTATAAGATAAAAAAGAACAAGTTTAGCAGTAATAGCAGGAGAATGATGCAACATCAATTTTTGCGGGAAATGACTGAATATAAACAGAAATCTTTATATTATTTGTGTGAATAAAGGTGAGATGTATTAGAAATCTTTTAATTTATGGTAAATATTTTGTTTACATGATATATTTTGTAAACAAAAATAAATATGCATTTAAAAAACAAATTCCAGTACATCTTGATGTGTATACTTTTTATCTGCAGGATTATGTTCAAATTATGGTCACAAGAAAAAAATGCAATCTGTCAACCATGGGCAAAAAAATATTGATTTTAAGGCAACTACTGTTGACATAATGTTGATACCTGTACCCACAATCTGATATTTCCAACAACTACATTCATTGTGCCACCATGAATATGCTAAAGCAAAACTGTTTTAAAAATATCGGGTCATCCCATAAATAATGTCGTTTTTCACATGCCCCATAGAATTTCTGCTTCTGGTAGTTAGACAATGAAGTAGACCAAGAACATGATAAGATGTATTGCAGGCATGCTCTTCATGTAATATGAAGCAAAGAACAACAATTGTATTTGCATCCCTTGTGTCGTTAAAGCCTACAGGAAATAGCGATGTCTGAAGAGCAGGTAAGGCATATTATGCTGTATGAATTTAATCAAGAGCATATAGCAACTGTAGTGATACAAAACATCAATACTATATGTGGGCAGGGTACTCTAAATGTCAGAAAGTGTCAAGGATGGTTCTAAAAATTCCAATTTGGGAACAGGACCTCACAGATATGCCAAGCAAAAGATGACTTGTTGAGCTGGATAATGATGTGCTGAGAGCTGCTGTTGAGGGAAATCCAGAGGCAACAGTCAAGGAATTGGCCACAATCATCTATTCATTCCATTCAACTATTCATGGACATATACAGGATCTTCATTTTGTGTCAAAACTGGATAAGTGGATGCACCTTTTCATGAGATCAACATCACAAAATCTGTGACAGTGTGTGAATATTTTCACTTTTGTTTTCCAGTGAAAAGAGGGAGCAGTTTTTGAAAAATGGTTTCCTCTAACCATTTTAGATGAAAAAAGATGAAAAATGGATTCTGTACCACAACATTAAGCACAAAAGTCAATGGCTTCCTAAAAGATTCATCTGCAATACTGACTAAATCTGGACATTTTCCACTGTTTTACTGAATGTTTGATGGGATATGCAAGGCATAATCTATTACAAACTTCTGCCACTGAACCAAATCATTACAGGCAGTGCCTTTCAGAGAGAATGCAAGGCCCAAGACAACTAATATTTTTGAGGCCCTTCAAAATTTAAAATAAAACTATGAACATGAAAATAAAAAGATAAAAAGAAAACCTTAGGAAAAAAGATAGTATTTACAAGAAGAAACAGTGTTCAATTGTTTGAGGAATAATAAAAATCAGATAAAATCAAGTCCTGGGTGTGTATCAAATTGAATTTAAGGACATGGATTTATAACAAGAACAACTTTATATAAGGTATACCTCATGCACACTTTCTAGAAGAATTTTAGAACACAAATATGACACAGAAAAACACTATTACTTTGGCACAAAGGGCATTAAATAGTATTCTACGCATAAATTGAGATGGTGCAAAAATTATTAAGACACAGGAAAATCCACAAATAGGAAAGTGGGAAGAATCTCTGCGAGGACGTTACAGTGTGTTTTGTTTTATCCCACTCCGTTATAAAAAAGACTCATATTTTATTGTATATCTACACTTTGTTGTCTTAATTTACATTAAACTTCTCACATAGCCCATTTTAAACTTATTCTATTTTCAAACTTGGTAAAGTTCGTATTAATAGAATTTCAAAGGTTGCCATAGTGACCAGCATTCTTTTTTTGTTTTTTGTATCAGAACTCCGCCTGATGATGGTTGTTAACCGAAAGTGCTAGCGGAACTTAGATTAATAAATCTTTATTCTACTGCAATTAGTGCTGTTTTATGTTCTTTCATAACCTTATAGTATACAGTGACTTTTTATGTATATCACATAATGTATTAACATACATCACAATTGTTAGCCGCAAACAAACTGATCAAATGTGGTTGGTAGTATTGGCTGTCACTTTGTGAAAAAGATTCATCATGGAGAACAGAAACAGTTTATATTTACACAGAGAAATATTTATTTTCATAACCCAGAATTTGATTACAATATCATATTAAGGTAAGCTACCTTAGATTTTCTTAGTTCACCTGAAGATGACTTTGTAGTCAAATCCTGGGTTGTGAAAATAAATATTTTTCTGTACAAATATAAATTGTTTTCTGTTCTCCATGATTAAATGTATTTGATTTACAAGAGCTAAAATTAACTGTTACCGTGCATGCCTTTCTAGTGGCATGTAATATTGCTACACAATGTAACTTTAGATAGCAATAAATAGGAAAAATGTCTGAAAGGTACATTGTGGATAGTATTTTTATTTCCCATTGTGGGTATTACTGGGTTCTAGAAGCCAATTTTCCTGATTTCCCAACCAACTTTTCTCGGGATTCGGGAACGGGAAAATGAAAAAATTCCTGCCCAGAAACCCTAGATACAGGTAATTTATAAATGTTTGCATCATTGACATTTTGGCAACTTTGCTATATATAAATGATACAGAATTGTTAAGTGTATTCTGATTAAGCCAGTTATGCTCATACTAGATTATTATTGATCGTATTATTATCAGAGGACTTAGGTTCTCACATATAAGGCTCTTAAGAGTGTTTTCTTCATGGAAATAATAAAATTAAAAAAATTTAGATGATGTGATTGTTAAATCTATTTTTGAGAATTCTAGATTAAAAATGGTGACTAGACAATGTTTTTAATATCATTTTTTTTATAACAGGTGTCTTTGTTTTGGGAAGAGGAACCCAAGGAATACTGTATGAATACAGAGAGAAAGAATTTGGTGACCATGCCAATATCTCAGAAATATTATCTGCTGCAAAGAAAATCACTTAATTTATGAAAAAATAAGCCTTAATAAATTACGATTAAATGTTTATAATTATACAATTTTTTAAATACTTTTTTATACTTGTTTCTATAAAATCTTATATTCTTCTAAAATAAATTAGAAAAATGATAAAATTTTTGTTACCATTATATAAAATTAAAAAAATATAAATGCATAATAAACTGTTAGATTATTATATAAAGAAATTCTTGTATTCAAATTAATTTCCTTTTTCATTGTATTTAAATAAAATATTACTGATTTGAAATAAGCACTCATGACAGTCTAAATAATAAAATTGTTAAATGTTTAAATATAAATTTAAGAAATACATTTACTTGACAAATTAAGTGTTAAGATTCACATTTATTTGTGACAGCAAATCTGTACAGCAGTGAAAGAAAGTGTGTGAATCGTGTAAATATCTTGAATACTGTGAATAATATGTTTGACGAAGGCACAAAACTGTTACTCAAAAATATACTCTAGTTTGCTTCATAAACAAATCTGTCAACAATATATTTCCTTAAAAGCACACTACAACAAAAACAATGCACAATCTGAATAACTTCTTTAGGAGAATAAAATTAAGAGACAACCTGATTTTTAAGTTCTAAACAGCATAACAGTGTGATAAGAGCCAACCATAAAAAATCTTATCCTCTGTATTTCCCACAATTTTAATTCAATATATGTACCTATTTTAAACAGCTTTTAGAACTAACATATATAATAATCAATTCATTTCCACACATGATTATTGATAAATTTACTGATATCACATGAATATTCAAATAAATAATTCAGTTAAAAATGAAATAAAATATTTCTTTGTAAGTAAATGTATCAAATATTTGATTTTTTTTTTGTACCAAAAGTAAAATAAAAAAAAAGTAAACATCTTAGAGAGTGCCAAATATTTATTATTTGATGCCTTTCGTTCCAATAAATCATTCATTTACACTGCATAGCAAAATATGTACATGGCTGGCAAGCAACAACCCATCACACACATACTAATGCAAAGACTGTGGGCAAAGCAACATCTACAGCTTATTTACAATGGCATACTTACATAATTTTTTTAGGAGCAAAGCTCAAATTAGCACTCTGATTTCACATAATTGATATTTACAATGGGACTCATGGACAAAAAGATACAACATGAAATAGTAAATCATAGCTGCTACCAATATACAAGTTTTGGCAATAGTCTTTTCACAGATGTGTCCAGCACCCATATTCTCTTTGTGTAATGAAGTATTGAAGGGCCCAAGAAATTTCACAGCATTTTCTGCAGAAATTTTTGAAATTGTGCTATGACCAGTATATTATCCTGCTTCTTTTAGAATCAGGAAAATACTGACATATAACACTACTTTATAAATTTACTCATTTTAAGGCCAAAATCAGAATGTGACTTTACATACTCATATATACATATACATATATCTCTGTAATATCTGTGTGTGTATATATATATATATATAATATAGATTACAATTTTTCTTGGTCCTCTAGGCCCAAAACTAATGACTCAAATTCCGTGGATGTTACCGCCTCATTACAGAATTTAAAGCTTGTGGAGTAAGTCCACTGTTTATGTGGTAACTGTAAGTAGTATACATGGCATTCTGTGGTCGGACAGTTTCCTGATATTGAGCCTGAGGATGCATGTTCACATTAACCATTCCCATTTGTACAGCTGCAGCGGGCAGTTGGGCTTGATTTATAAAGCCTGTGTTTGTGATGTATCCTGCTGTATTTAACATTGCTGCTCCAGGTGGAGCTGTCTGTTGAACACGATATCCCATCCCATTTAGAGTCTGATAACTAGCTGCAGCCACCAAATTTGGATTAAGAGCAACATTTGGATTACGCTGAACTTGTCTTGAGTATCGGTGACTATACTTGTTGTAATTATGAGGATGGTTGGAAGATAGTGATACTTGAGGTTGTAAATGAGCTAGAGCTGGTGCAATGGCACGAGGAATTTGTGGCGGAGGAGTGATGTTAATCTGAGGAGAAGGTGGAGTGAGATTTGGTGGTGGTGTCATAGTATTGCACGTGACAGATGTAGGCACAATGTCCATTATTCCATTAGTTAACTGCTGTAATTTAGCCAAACTACAACTTGTACTAACTTGGGATGATGGAGGATTTGGAGTTGGTGTAGGAGTTGGAGTATAGGTGTAACTGGGAGATTGTATATGGAAAGTTGTTGGTACACTGGAAGTTACAGGACATGATGATCCAGTTGAACCAGGCAAATTAACAATATGAGTTAATCTTTGCATTGCCCCTGTCATTGAAGCAGCAGAATGGCCTGCCATTGCCAAATGCTGAGGGGTTTGCTGTAACTGTTGATGGTGATGATGATGATGATCATGAACCTGTGTAGCTGCAAATGTTGGACCTGCTGGTTGTGATTGAATCATAGTTGCCACAGGCACACCAACCATATATGATGCTGGAGCCATAGGAGTAGCAGGTGCTGGAGGGTTGTTACATTGTACAGCCATGTTCATGTAATTTCCTGTAGAACCAACTGTTGAACCTGGCCCAACAAACAAAGCATTAACAGCTGTGGCATTAACACTCACCATGCTTGATTGAACCATGCTTGACTGAACTATACTAGAAGCTGTTACAGGAATACGACTTTGGGAAAGAACAGATGCTGTAATTGTATGTTGTTTATGAATTGTGCTACTAGCACACCCTCCTATAATTGGAGCACTTGGAGTTCGGGCCTGAGCATGAGCCTGTGCAACAGCAGCTTGTGCTGCAACCACTGCAGCTGTCATCACAATAGGTTGCTGTGAACTAGAATTAGATGAAATGTTATTACAAAAGTTACTTTGTGTATTATTCTGTATTTGTGCACAGTCCATATATGGTTGTGGAGTTGGTGCATGCTGTAAAGTTTCAACAGAATTTTGAGCCATTTCATTGCTACTAATAGAAGTTGGAGATTCCAATCCTAATTGTGCAGCATCAATTTCCACAGAATTAAATCCTCCATTTGAGATCACACTATTTGTAGAGGAGTCAGGAGTATATACACCCATATTAGCCATTTCTTGGGGAGTTGGTGTATGCTTAGATATCACAGTACCAGGTGTACAAGGAGATGAAACTGGAGGTTGTGGAATTTGATTTTCATCAGTTAGACTGTCTGTTCTATGCGTTATATTTCTAGTTGATATCAATTCATGATCTATAGTTGTTTCATCTACAGTTTCTGCATTTTGATTTAATTCAGGAAGTCCTTCCTGATAATTTGAATCCATAGTATCGTGAACTACAATTGTAGAATCTTCTGGTACAGAATCAGCAACTGATGACATTAATGGATCATTATGATCTAAAATATTTTCATTTCCTAAAGAATTAATTTTACATTGTTCCTGATTTTGTATGCTTTGAATACTCTGAGGAGGATTTGAGCATGGAGTTTGTGGAGTTACTGGTGTTGGAGGCATTTGCACAGAAGGGATTTCAAAATGTTCATTAATAATATCTGAATCATGAGATTGTAAAATTTCATTTTGTTTAGAACTTTCCTCCTCTCTTGAATTTTTCAAGTTGTCATTTATTTCAGCAGATGAGTATGACTGTTGAGTAACTGTATTAAGAGAGAGATTATTATTTTTGTTTTCAAAATTATTCAAAGTTGTTTGTTCTAATTCTTGATCATCATTTTCATTTATTGGTTCATCAACTGGTGTATCAATATTGATGTTATGATGTAAACATTTCTCTGGTATTTCATCTACATTAAGAGGACTAACATGATTAGATTCTGTTATATTTTCTACATTTATATCTTCATTAAGAATATGTGTTGCTAAAGAACTGTTGTTTTCAGTTGTATTAATGTTTTCAGTTTCTGAGATTGGTTCATTTTCTTTACAAGAATTATTTAATGCTTCTAAGGAAATTTCTTTTTCTGTTATTTCAGGCTCTTTATTTATTGGCTTATATTCTACTGAAATATTAACATCACAGCTTATATCATCCTTGGAAACTGAAGGCTCTCTTGATTTGGATAATGGTTCTGATGGGTTTTCTTTCCCCTGAAAAATAAAAAAATACATGCTAAATAATATGTAAATGATTAGAAAAATTTATCTTATAAATAAAAATAAATAATATTTTTATATTTTTTTTCTTTTATTGATTTTAACTTATTGCAACATACTTAAGTTAGGTCTCAAGTTTTGGAACCATGGAAAAATGTATCCCTTGTGTATAAATTAATGTTAGAAAACTTGCTTCAGAGCATAACAACTCTGTTTAATTTTATATACAAGATGAGGCAGAAAGGATGGATGTTTTTGAAATGGCTAGAACTCACCACCAGATGAAGTGAGATGTGTGACAGGTGGCATTAGGTTCACGAAGTCTTACCATATTTTCAGATGAAGCCATGAAACCATGGATGATAGAACACCATGCTTTTGCGTACGACTATTTCATCAAGAATAACGAGTCTATCATGGCAGTCAGCATGAGTTTTATCACCATTTCAATATCCATAGAAATCAAGCTGTTCCCGCTCGTAACACTATCCTATGTTGGGTTTCAGCAAATCATACATGAGGTACACTAATGAGCAAGACCATCGAGGCTACACAAACAGTATGTACCCCTGAAAATGTGGAAAGCGTCAGACAAGCTGTGCTTCGCAGTCCGAGTCAATCTGCTCAGAAGCGTTCTTCTGAACTTGGCCTCAGTAATCATTTGGTAAGGCATATTTTGCATTTGGACCTACAATTCCACCCCTACAAATTGGCCATCATGCAACAGTTGAAGCCCGGGGATTATGCCCAGGGACTGAACTTTACATGAGATGGAAGCAATTTTTGAGCAAAATGACAGCCTCATTTTGTTCGTGAGTGATGAAGCTCATTTTCACCTCAATGGCATGGTGAATCAACAGAACTGCCATTATTGGGCTTCTGTAAATCCAAAAGAATTACATGAAAGACCACTACACAGCCCTAAAGTTACGGTTTGGTAAGCTATGGGCAAAACTGGCATCATTGGTCTTACTTTTTCGAAGATGATAATGGGAATGCTGTTACCGTGAACTCGGAGCACTATATTGAGATGATAAACAACTTTTTTACTTGAATTACAACAAAAACATATTCCCATCTAACGTGTGTGGTTTAAATAGGATGGGGCGACAGCCTACACAGCTAGAGCATCAATGGATGTTATTCGCCCTCTCTTCCCTGGTCGCCTCATTTCCAGGTTTGGTGACATTTATTAGCCTCCTTGGTCCCCTGATTTAGCCATGTGTGATTATTTCTTTGGGGTCACCTCAAGGCACATGTATACGAGCATAAGCCCTGTACATTGGAAGAATTGGAAGCATTGGAAGAAAGCTATTCCTGTAAAAGTTTCCCAAATCGACAGAGCATTGTTTGAAAGAGTGCATGTCAACTTCTAAAAACGCCTTTAGAAATGCATCAATGATAATGGACACCACATGGGAGATGTTTTCCACAGTTGATTTTTTCAAATGCTATTTCAATATGAACTCAGGTATGTCAATAAATTTCTTTTTAAGAAAAAATTAGTGATTTTGTAATTTTTAAAAAAATGTCCATCCTTTCTGCCTCACCCTGTACACTAAGTCTCAACTTATTAAATTGGAATCTTTTGTAATAAGTACCTAATAATATAAGTCCAACAATGTCTAAATTCGATACACATAAATGGATACGTTAGAAAATGAAATGGCCAGATAAAATTTGTGTGTGTAAGATAATTTAAGGCCATAAGTGATATTATTGCAAAAAAGTAATTGTTTAATGAATTTTTCATTTGTTTTTTATGGAAATTCAACAAAAATAAAAAGACTTACGCATCTGTGTATCTCTAAAACAACATAAATTGAAACTGTGTAAGTTGGAGATCTATTATATTTTAATATAATGTAATGTATAAACTGCTTAATCCATAAAAAATTTAATGATAAATGAATGGAATATTTATATATTTTATAAAAATACAATGTATCACATACATATACAATTAAATAATTAAGCAGTTCTCATATTATTTTTAAAAGTATAGATCTATATTTTCATAACTGTTTTATTATAAGTTATTAATTTAAATTTTGCTCCATATGTAAAATTCATTAATATCACAAATCTATAATTACATATGTTTTTATCACATATTACATTTAAATAATAACTTTAAATCAAGCACTATATAGCAATAAATTCAATAAAAACTTTTTATTTTACTTTGTGAAGTATTTTCAGCTAATTGCCATCCTCAGTGCTATACAAAAAAACACAGAACAAAGAGTTCTGTAAGATTTTATTGCTATATAGTGCTTGATTTAAAGTTATTATTTACTAAACTTAAGCAGTTTAGTATTGTAATATACATATTACATTTAATGATGAAAAAGAGTTATACAATTCTTGTATTTGTTATACACATTAACATGCAGTAACCATGTCTGAATGCTAAAGGTATTTTGAGCATCACACCAAGCTAAAGACGTCTGCTCTAATGAAAGATGTTGACAAAGTTCTCTACTCATATTTTTTAATAATTTCTAAGTTAATTAGAAATTATTAAAAAAAATTGTCTTTTATTTATTTTATAACTGCTGTCTGATTTTATTTAATGTCAACATCATATGAGACTGCTCTTGTATTTAGTACTGGGTCCATTTTTTGTTTATCTACCATTTTTTATGCTTTTTATCTTTATCAATAAACCTATTTTAGTGTTTCCTATATGTGCTTCATTTTTGTTATTTTTGATAGGACTCTTGAACAGGGCCACCGAGAGAAATTTTCGGGCCCCAAGTCTGTGGTCTAGGCCCCCCTTAAAAAAGGGCATCTCTTTGGTTTAATAAAAAAGCCATATTAAGCATTAAATGTTTATTTGAAAAAGAGTAGAATAAAATCAAAATTCGATACATTACATACCATGTTATAAATAGTTTATTTTGGCACGACTGCTTTTAAGTGCTTGTTTGGGTGATAGACAGTGGGCTGCAAACTATCAGACATGTTATATTACACGTCAGAGCTTGACAGTTGGGCCCTTTTCGATGCCGGGCCCGTGACAAAAGTTACGGATGTCACCCCCTCTTGGCGGCCCTGCTCTTGAATACACCATGTTGTTTTAAGCTTTTTCATTTCAGAACATATTAAGAATTGTATTCTTTCTTTTAAATGCCAATTTCACTTTTACTTTCTCCTCAATATGTTTGCTTAGTTTACTTATTGCTATAGCCAATTTAGACTTTTATATTTCTTTCTCTATTTTTGTGCTACACTTCACTGTTTCTGATATTTTTAATATCATAACAAATATGAAATTGGTAGATCTTTTTGCTGATTTTTTTATTTACCATTATATGTATTTCAATAATTTCTGTCATTCTAATCAGAAAATAGAAGACAGCCATTTTATTCTTCATAGTATCATTTGGATATTTCAGAATAAAAATCAAAGTATATGTGTCTTTTCTATATATAGTAGTTACATATTCCCCATTTTTTATTCTTCTTTTGGCATCTAGGAATAGACCATTTCCTTACTTCTCTGATCTAGTTTAACCCATTAAGATCCATTGAAGTGTATATGTTACGGGTAATGTGCAAAACCCAGTTAATGTCAAGATTAACCGAAAGATGTTAACATTATTCAAGTACAGTGGATAAAGACAGAAATAGAAAGTAATTTATCTCATTTTTATCCTTATCTGGATAATCTCGACATTAATCAATAAGAATTGGATAATGCTGAAAACTATTTGTAAAACTAAGCACAAACAGCTACAACACTGCAATAAAATAAGAATTTCTGAACTGAAATTCAAAAATAATAAGACAGTAAAGTTTATAGTAGAAAATAAATCAAGCACTAAGTAGCAGAAATACATTTATTTATTTAGAATTCAAAACGTTTTCGACCATGTTTTGGTCATCATCACCGAACATTGCTAAAACGAACTTACATGGAATAATAGAACGGAATAGTGCGTATGTTTTTTAAAATTAAAAGTACAATAATATAATAATAGAAGTTGGTCATAAACAAATTTTTACATACATTTATAATTTGTAAAACAATTATAGTCCGACGGAATATATAAATCCTAAGTAGTAAAATAATGC
>AYEL01065692.1:0-29165 GCA_000484575.1 Olivierus martensii
ATATATTTTAAATATAACCAAATAATTCATTCAAAATATTGTATAAATTTTAAATAAAAAAAAACAGGCAATCCCTAACTTATGTAGAACTTAGTAACTTATGTTAATTTTTATATAAAGATTCCTTGACTAAAAACAAAAATATTCTGATCATAGCAGATAAAGCTATAACACAGATAGGAGCATTTTTCCTCTAATTTCATCATTTATACATTGTTTTATGGGCTTATTAAGTTACTTTTAATTAACAAGCCAGGCCAGACTTATACCTATCCTGGGAAACTAAAGATGTAGGATTCAGAATTGAATCTGGATCTTTCAAGATGGTAAGCAACTGTTTTACCATGCAACTTATTTTTTAATAGAACTATTTTAAAAATTATGGCTTTGTAACATAGTATGGGATACTATTTTAATACTATATAGTACAGTAGTATGCATTCTAATACTATATAGTATAGTAGTATGTAATGTATGATCCAACATACAGTATATGTTTTATGTAAAGTTTTGCAGAATGATCCACCAACGTAAATCGGAATTGCTTGTATAACATAGTAAATATAAATATGCTTTTTACATATTTCAAACTATTTATTTCAGTCGTTGCTTGTATAACATAGTAAATATAAATATGCTTTTTACATATTTCAAACTATTTATTTCTTTTTACATAATCTACTTTCAAACATTAGCAAAAAAATGAAAATTTAATTGTCAAAATTATATACTACAATCAACTTTGCTTGTGTAACTAGAAAACAATATTTAACCAATTTAATGCTAGTCAGAATCCTCCTGTTGTTTCTTCAATGAGGAAATTCGTTCCTTGTGATGCTTAATTTCATTTTGAAGATGATTAATAAGTTTTTCATGATGTTCTATTTCATCATCTAAATGTTCTTTTAGTTTCTGAAGTTGTTCTTTTTGCTAGAATTACAAACAAATAATTATAATTAAATATTTTGTATTAATTTTTAATATATATCTAAGATTAATAATAATTTCTTTTTAATAACGTTATATAAACAAACTCTTAGAAAAGTTGAATAAGTTAGTGTAAAATATTTTCTATATTTTTTAATGCAATTCCTTTTTAAAGAATTAAATTCACTTTTTCTAATAAGAATTTTTTGTTTTTTTATCATTTAAATATATATTAGCAAAAGGAAATTACACAATAATTTAATATCAATTGTAATTAATATTTATGCACTATTGGTTCTTCTTACAAAATAAAGACAGAGCCTTAAATTCAGCAGTACAGATAGTCCTTGACATATGATTGTCTTAATTTATTATTATTCATACTTATAATAATGATGTAATAAATAAATTCTATGATTGGTCAATGAAGTTCCATGGATTTGAGTCCATTTCCCAATGGTCTGATATAGGAAAGCATCTTTTTTTGATCTGGGTTCTTGTAGTTTTGTGCTCTCTATGTTTATTAAGATAATGTATAGTATTCTAATAAATATTAGCAGCAAGAAATCTATAAATTTTGGGCACTTCTGATTTCCAACCAAATCAACTTATGATCTCTATTGCAAATTAAGGATTATCTATACTAAAATATAAAACATGGTAAAAAGTGGCCTGGGAATCTGGACATCATATTAATAATACTAAAAAGCAATGTACTAAACTAGAAAAGACAATGACAGAACTGTTTTAATTATTCTTATCTTACAAGAAATATTTTCAACTATAAGAAAGCAATGAAAATTGCTTTTCATTTTAAAAATAAAATTTGACAGCATGAGAGTTTTGGATTTCAATAAAAGAAGAATATTTGCTGTTAAATTCTAAAACTCATCAAATGCTAATTTCATCTAAATATATATATACACACATCGTATTACTTCGAATTTAAGTCACTCTTTTTATTCAAATTTTTAAGATGTAAAATTTGGGTGTGGCTTAATGAATATTTTAACATCTTATTTCTGCCGATCTCCAATATTCAGGTTTTTGCTTTAAGATATTTTAACATCTTATTTCTCCCGATCTCCCACTCCCTAAAGATCGGGTTTTTGCTTTATGCTCTATGTATAGTATTACGACCGTTGATAACAAATTATTCGGTGGTCCCCCGTTCGTACTTTTCTGATTTAATCCAGTTACTGTTTGATATTTCTGCCGATCTCCCACTCCCCAAAGACTGGGTTTTTGCTTTACACTCTAGTATTATACTGTATGCATAGTATTATGATTGTTGATAACAGTTTATTCGGTGGTCCCCCGTTCATACTTTTCTGATTTAATCCAGTTGCTATTTGATTGCAGCTATGCAGAATTGCTTCATATCTGGCCATATTTTAATTATAAGAAAAATCATGAATTACTATAATCCTGTTTATAACTGCTGATAGAAACAAATTGCCACCTTTTATAATTTTAAACAAAAAAACTGTATCCAAGGAAAATTTTGCTAAGGTTATTATAATCTGACCACAAAAGAATGCATGGATGTCAACAGAATTGATGAAAGATTGATTATAACATGTTTGGGAGAAGAGACCAGCCACTATTTATTAAAAAAAAAAAAAAAGAAAGATTGATTAGAACATGTTTGGGAGAAGAGACCTGCCGCTAATTTTTAAAAACACGAATGTGATAGTATATCTGAAGAAGATTCTCAATATATTAGTTAGTTTATTATGTATATTAGTACCTATTTAAGTAAATAAAGATGTTTCTAATTTTTCAATACCTATTATACAATCATTTTTATGTTTTCCAGTTTTAAAATCCTAAAATTTGAAAAAATACAGTAAAATAAAATGGCTTAAATTTGAAGTAATACAGTATTTTTTTGTCACCAGCCATTGGTAGAAGAAATTATGAAATCAATCAGCATCAATTTGGTTAAGAAATTCAACTGCATTTCTGTTTCAATATCTTTTGTTGTTATCAAGCATGAAACTTATTTAATTGATACAATTCTAACAGACTCTTAATAAATCATAAGAGATATTCATATAAATAATTATTTTTTAATACTCATTGATTTTCTTTCTTAATTGATTAAATAGCAGCTTTGTAAAAAGACATATTAAACTCCATAAAGATAAGGCAAATTTATTCTCCTCGAGAAATGTTTTGAATTGAAAATTCATCATTACTTCTGTAATCCTTTAAGCACAAAGAATCTACATTCTCTAATATGTTACAAATTTTAGAGTTTCTTAACATAATTTGCTTCATTTCTTAATTTTGAATTTTTTTCTCATTTCATCAAATAGACAATATTATATTTGCAATAATTATTATCACATAAATATCAGTCCCACAATTTTGGCACTTCTATCTCTATATGTTGTTAACAAGACATCTCAATGTCTAGCAACTATAATTTCTCCTTGTTTGATCCAAAGTGTATTCCATTTTGTGATTATCTTCATTGATGTTTATTCTAACTTAAATCATTTCATTTATTTTTGTAAATTTTTTTTTTTCATTTCTATAAACTTTGTTTTTAAAAATTAGCATTTCTATATCACATTGCATTATTTAAGATTTTTTGATTCTTTAACAGTTTTAAAGGTCTATTTGAAATAGAGTAAAAACTGTTTAATTTACAAATTGTAGAAATGAGAGAATGATAAATTGAAATGAACAAATTATCAAAAATCAGAGAAAAAAATTAAAAATCAATGGAATTCTTTAAAAGTTGCTATCTGATCAGTGATATTCATAAAAATATATTTAATTTTGATCAAGGTATTTGACATATTTACAGCTTTAATAGAAAAATTAACAAAAGCTAATGATTTATTGAGTAACTCTTATTTTTTTCAATTTTCCAATCGTATTGTGGCTTAAATTTGAAGTAATATGGTATATACTGTATACATAATATTATTAACTCTATTTTGCAGGATATGGATTTTTTTTCATTAAACACAGTTTAATAAAAGTATATATCCATGACTTTTATAACATCTGTAAATAAATAAAGATGTTTCTTATTTTTCAATACCTATTATAAACTCACTTTTATTTTTTTCAATTTTTCAATCATATTGTGGCTTAAATTTGAAGTAATATGGTATATACTGTATAAATAATATTATTAACTCTATTTTGCAGGATATGGATTTTTTTCATTAAACACAGTTTAATAAAAGTATATATCCATGACTTTTATAACATCTGTAAATGTACAGGGTGTCCCAGAAAAATGTACTTGCACTTTAACTGGATATTAAATATATATTTAACTTTGATCAAGGTATTTATTTGACATATTTACAGCTTTAATAGAAAAATTAACAAAAGCTAATGATTTATTGAGTAAATTAGTCTTTTCTGCAAGTTGTTTACACATTTATGCATGTTGGCAAATGTTCAAATTGATTTCCACCACTTTCCAAACAAAGTTGATAACATTGGCCAATGAATGCAACATCACTTAACATATCATTTGGAATTGCAAGTTTGGAATTATTGAATAATATTTTGATATGTAACAAAAACAGAAAAATATGTTAGTGATGGGTCAATTAAGAGGGAGTATATTTTTTGGGACACCCTATATACTTTTAATATATAAACTGGATTTAGTGAAGAATTTATATCTTACTAAAGAGAGTTTGTATTTACATATAGGCATATTTCATTAGTGCTACAGTTATGTTAAGACTACAAATCACAGCCTATTTTCATTTGCTAATGCACATAAAAGCTTAAAAACATATTTGAGGCTTTATAATTAACATTATTATAATTATCTATTAAGTGTATAATAGCATCTGGCTTAAAAAAGTTCAGCCAGATGGCTGCATTTTAAAGCATTTGCATATCACCTTGGAGAATTCAGGTTTAATTCAGAGTTTCATACCCTCAGTTTTTCAGCATGGTTTTAGACCTGGCTTATTTATGTGTTAATTTATATACTTATTCTAAATATTTTACAGATAATTTTTATTTTAAGATATAAAATAAAAACATGAAATATAATTAAGCACTGTATTAGTGAAATATCGAAAAGCAAGATACGTCTGTATATGGACATATAATAGGTAGATTTGTGATTTTTGTAATTGCAATATTGTATTTTTGCAAAGCTGAGTTTTTGGCAATTGCTATAATAAAAAGAAAATACTATGTGAAAATTAACGTGGAACAGGAAATAAGGATGTGGGTATTCAAAATGATCTGAAGATTTAAAAAGTTATGTAGTACCCAACAGATGCATATATCCCCATTAGTAAATAATTGTAGTTATTTAAATTGGAAAAATAATTTATTATTATTATGTGTAATACTTATTCAAATGGCTTCAGTTTTTATGACATAAATATGTAAGTTTGGATCTAATTTCTTAATAAGAACTATTAATATTTCTTTTGGACTAAGAGCACCATGAAAAAATTACTGAGAAACTTGTGAATAGTAAGTTTGAGAATTCTTGGCTTAGGACCAACGTGTAGCAATAATAAAAAATAAAATCTTAATAAATGCATATAATAATCTTAGAAGATCAAATATTTATTATATTTAAACAGATATATCTATAGAGTTTCTTAAAATTTGATTGTAATAGTATAAACAACTTGTTAAATTTTATAAAAGCAAATCAATCATAGTTCAAAAGTTTAGAAAGAAACCTTTGAAATTTGAATATTTCCCATTTTTAAATAGTTGCAGATAAAGGATTAATTAACATATGATTAAGATCATATTCAATGCATCTTCCTAAATTTCATAAAAATTAAATTAACTCAGGATATATTAAAAGAGTATCTCAAAATTTTGAATGTCCAATTTTTTTAAATGATTGCAAGTAGATGATTGTTGAAGTGACCTTTTAACAATAAATCACCACCATCAAATTTCATGAAAACCTACTATTAGTTTAAAAATTATTAGTAGACAGTCAATGGTTAGGAAGATCTTATAATTAACAATACTATTAAACTGCTTCAACTAAGACTACTTAAATAAAAACACAGCACTTCTTGCAGTAAAGTATCAAACTAAATTTATTAGCTTAAATACAAGCGAACGTTTTCGATGTGCTACACATACAGTTTATTATTACAGACACAGTTAATACCAATAATTATTATATAACTAGGTTTAATAAATTTATTATTAAACCTGGTTGTGGTAATCATTTAATAAAATTAATGATAAATAAAACATTGTAAATGTTAAAATTTTTTGGGCTACAATATAGTATTTTTATTTGTTTTTGTGACAAGTTTATCAGTATAAAAATTCCAATTGTTACATATATTATCCAAAGTAATTTTGATATTTTACATTTATATATAATTTTTTGTTACATTTTATTATTCTTTGCAACATTTATTTTATATCTCTAAATAATTTTCCCCTTCAACTTCAAAATAATTATTATATATAGTTGTGTAAAAGTAACAAAGTTTCTTGAAAAAATTTTGAGAGAGAGTTGATTTATACATGGGGCAATAAAAAAGTGGAAAATTTTCATAAGACATGAATATAAAAATTTTCCATTATTGAATATTAGCTCAGTTACACATTTGCACAATCTGCCATATTTATTCTCTCAATTTTCCTTATAAAATTATATGGATATGTATGACTGTACATTAATATTTTTGTAAATATTTAAATAATGGATATTGAACAAATATAATCAAAAGATTATAAAGTGGTCATGTTACATCTTGTTTGTGCTAATAGCAGTGAGATAAGCCATATTTATTCCTAAAAAAAATATCTATTTCTTCTCAATTCTGTTATTAAAAATATGTGAATATGTGTGAATGTTCATATTTAAATACATTCAAAAATATTAATTTATCAGGCACTTCACAGATAACATATAAACCAATCTTTTTTCTAACAACTAATTATGGTAGCCATTGCTGATAATCACCTAATATTAAATGAAAATATAGTGATACCAAATATTTCTAATCAATAATTTGTACATTTTCTAGTATTATAATCATTTAAAAAATATGAGATTATTATGTTGTAGCTGATTCCAGACATTAGATTTGCACGTTAGGTAATCACATGTACTGGGGATTGCCTAAAATCAACTCCAGCCAAATTTCTGTTGCAAGTATTGCTTCTGATTTTTAGTTAAATATTTTTGTTGAAATTCAGAAATAATCAACTTTTAATATATTTATTTATTTTTCAATATTTTCCACCTAAAAATACTTCAATAAAAATATATTGTAGAGAAATGCTACTTGACATGATCGCATGTTACTCTCTAACTAGCATTCTCTTAAGTATCACAAAGTTTGCATGCTATAAGTCTGGAATTTTGTTTAAGAGGCCATATTTATTTTAATACTGAACTGGATTTGGAAAATTTTTTAAATTATAAAAGAAATTATTTCAATGAATGTCATATTGTTTGAATAATTGAAATTTAGGGTTAGTTTATATATGGATTTCAAATTTTATCATGTTTTAAACACTGAAGTGGAGGATGAGCTTATAACAAGTACATATATATGTTTAAATCTAACCTTAACATAAAATAAAAGCATTAGTTTTATAAATGATGTGCAGTTTGAGGATAAATAAATGAAGTATCTCATGGATAACAACAAAGTTGATAAAAAATTTGTAATTCAGTAACTACTAACTCACTTCCTTTAAGTTCTATCACAGTTTTTAAAAATATTTTCCAAATTAAATTATATAATTTTTTAATATAAAAGACATTAAAAGGCTTAATCTGATGTTTGGTTTGTATCAATAAAATGTAGTTAAAGAGAAAAAAAGATGAAAAATCTCTTATTGAACATATTTATTTTTCTAGTATATCAATTAAATCTTAAGTCAATTAAGGGAGAAATAGGAAAAATTTGTTTTTTTTTTTTTTTTTAATTGTTGTAGGAGTTTTCATTGAAACTTGACTGACAAACAAATAACAAAAAAAAAAAAAAAAAAACAAATTTTTCCTAATTGTTCTATTAAATATAATTAATTTTACCTTTCTTCTAAAATATTCTTCTTCTCTGGCTGCTTCCATTTTACCAAAACTTCCTCCTGCATCTCTGTAAATATATCATATTTTTATTAATATACATACACTTTACTTAAAATATAATTTAATAATTAAATAAATACTTTACATACCTAACAGAACCACCAGAACCACCACCCTAAAAAATTTAAATACTTTTTAAATAATATTTTAATTAATTATGATATTTTAACTGAAATTTTAACAAACTATCATTCATTATATAAAAAAAATATATTTCATATAACATCTTATATTTGTTTAAGCATAATAGATTAAAATTAAAATCAATAATTCTGTTTCATATTCATGATAACAAAAATATCAAGTTAACTTACAAGTGTGGAATTTCATTCCCACTTTCTTCCCCTTTTCTCATGGACTCATTTCCAACTTACCTATAGGTGTGTTTTATAAACAATTGGCCAGGGACTACATAGGACAATTAAATGAATTATTATTCAATGACTGATAAACCACTACAAGTGCTTTCACTCTATTTCTATACTGAAGTGTTTTTATAGTCAGCATATTTTAACTGAAATATTCATTTTCTTTTGTTTAATTAATATGCATATATTGTCTGACCACGAAAGCCATGCCTAGCTAAGGTGGATGAGTCCAAACGCGAAAGGGAGAATTGCAGTCGATATAATGACGGGTGAATTAATATTATATTAAGTTCTGTTAAATACATTATTTCCAATGTCGAAACTAATTATTTATCATTCGACATTACAATAAACTTCCATTCAACTTCAGTTATCTTGATTTGAAAACATCCAATGTATGCAAAGCTGTCATCCCTATTTTGTCACTGGACTCATTCAGATCGGAAGAGGAAGCTGTCCTCCCTATTTTGTCATTGGACTCGTTCAGTTAGTGCACGCAAACCTGTCATCCCTATTTTGTCACTGGACTCGTTCAGTTAGCACACGCTTACAATAAGCTTCCATTCAACTTCAGTTATCTTGCGTTTGAAAACATCCATGTGAGATTGTCATCTCTATTTTGTCAGTGGATTTCAGTTAGTGCACGCGTACTTGTCCTATTTTGTCATTGGACTTGTTCAGTTAGCGCATGCATACTTGCGTCGATGGTTGCGGCTAAGCTGGACAGACAGTATTCGTGTAATAATCTTAAATATATATTGACAGAATTAGTAGTGTTTTAATTCTAAGCTTCAAATCAAATCATTAAAATACAGATATGAAATTTAAAACAAATGGCTTCTCATTAAGCCATTTATGTAATAATATAATTCATTAATCTTGTTTGTCATAATATGAATTAATTGAAATTATGCTCCTCAAAATCTATGTTTAATACTCAAAGTAAAAACTAATGAAACAGATTTTTTAGATTTAGTTTTTGAATGACTTTTTGTTTTGCATCGATGGTTGCGGTTAAGCTGGACAGACAGTATTCATGTTATAATCTTAAATATATATTGATAGAATTAGTAGTGTTTTAATTCTAAGCTTCAAATCAAATCGTTAAAATACAGATATGAAATTTAAAACAAATAAATGGCTTCTCATTAAGCCATTTATGTAATAATATAATTCATTAATCTAGTTTGTCATAATATGAATTAATTGAAATTATGCTCCTCAAAATTTATGTTTAATACTTAAAGTAAAAACTAATGAAACAGATTTTTTAGATTTAGTTTTTGAATGACTTTTTGTTTTGAGTAAGAAATTTGACTATTCTAAATTACTAAACACACTCATAAACAATGCTTTGGAGAGAAAATGAGTTTCATAAAACTGACAGAAGATGAGACAAAAGTCAACAAAGTCTCTTAACAAACAGAAGAGTAATCATCAGAAATGATAGTTTCAGCCACCAGTCCAATAAAAAAAGAAATCATCAAAATGAGTGAATGAGAATTGAGAACTAATTTGGACCTCTTCCTCAACTTTATGATAACTTTTTGTTTTGAGTAAGAAATTTGACTATTCTAAATTACTAAACACACTCATAAACAATGCTTTGGAGAGAAAATGAGTTTCATAAAACTGACAGAAGATGAGACAAAAGTCAACAAAGTCTCTTAACAAACAGAAGAGTAATCATCAGAAATGATGATTTCTTATTTTATTGGACTGGTGGCTGAAACTATCAAAATGAGTGAATGAGAATTGAGAACTAATTTGGACCTCTTCCTCAACTTTATGATATTGATGATGATATTGAAAGGGCTGCAATTGGTGGCTCATGTATAGGCATTGTGGAACTGCAGCACCCTCAATTTTTCTCAATATATATAAATATATTTATTAATTTATTTATATTTGTTTGTAATATTTAATTTTATCAACAACAACTCTATACAATTCTCTTATTTTATATAAAAATAATAATAATTTATCTCGTAACCAACAATCTTGCTTCTAATACTTAGGAGAGTGAAGAACACTATCAGCACTGTATTACCACAGTGCCATAATACTACTGATGCATGCTCATGTGAGCATATACACGTCATAATGACATGCATAGATGCGAGCTATTATTGTAATGCAGCACTGTCCATCGTGCAGTTCCACTTTTGTTTAAATACAGGTGTATCAGTAGTAGCATGTTAGCAGTGCTTAACGTGTTTCTCCGTCTCTTTAATTATAATGTCCAAACATTTAAAGACATAACATTTTGAATTATACTAAACTATAATTTTATCAACAATAAACAATATTTTTTTATTTTTAATTTTTATTGTAATTTTGCTATTTTATCCAAATATGTATACACTATATTTACAATGTGTATGCATTAACTATGCATACTTCAAAAGTTGCAACACACCCACGATTTCAAGTCATGAGCCACCACTGACGGACAGAGATGAATGATGCTTCCAATGTTAGAAATGTGTGAGAAAAATATTTCCAATATTGGAATCCAATTTCAGAAGAGAGTGAGTGTGTGAGTGTGTGTGTGTGTGTGTGTGTGTGTGTGTGTGTGTGTGAGTGTGTGGACGCTTCCAATATTAGAAATATGTGAGAAACATATTTCCAACATTGGAATCCAATTTCAGAAGTGTGTGTGAGTGTGTGTGTGTGTGAGTGTGTGAGTGTGTGTCCATGGTTCTGTTTTGATGTGTATTCTTCTGTCAAGTATTGCAATTCTGCTATCTAAATTTTTATAAAGATAAATTTGTAGAAACAAGAAAATAAAGTTTAAGTGAATCCTCTCTCTCTCTCTCAAAAGAATTGTTTAAGAGCATGCAAAAACTTCTTAAGATTAGGTTAGATAGTTCCAGTTATTAAAAATTTTGTTGGTTGATTTTCTTGGTTATAATTTCACATTTTAAAGGTGAGGTGTTATTGCATATATATAGTTTATTATGTGCAAGTATAATGTATTTTAATCTATTAGTTTAATAAATGTTTATATATATTTTTACTTTTAACATAGTTGTGTTTATTCTCACATATTTCCAACATTGTTCTGGACTCTGAATGTCACTTATCCATATGCTTTTATTAAATCTTTGTCCATTATTTCCAAAATTCACATTTAGTATGAATGTAATAAATTATCACACCTGATGCCAAAAATCCTAATTTGACTGTCTCCACTCAGCAGTTAAAATCATGTCTAAAAATCAACCACTTCAATCCTACATAATTGTGAGTTATTTGAACTACTACTATTAGAAAATTAACATATGAGTACAAAGTTTATGTATATGATCCATACAGTCATTAGATATACAAGATAGTGCAAACCTCTGTCATGTTTACTTCCTAACAGATATCTTATTCCATTTTTCTATTCAAATTAAAAGTATAGATATATTTGAATGTTCATATTTAAAATTTGCACAAAACTATTATTTTATTAGACTCTGCATAAAATCAAATTTGAAATATCTAAAAGTATCTTTGTTAAGAGTAAATATGATGGATGTTAATGTTATTCATATCATGGGCATATTGCATGACGTTTATCATTTTTAGATGCTGAACTAAAGGAAGGATTGACTTACAAATATATAAGGTATTATCCAATATGTAATTCAAGATTATTAGAAGATTAATGTCTTCAATATCAGCCATAATTTAGTGTCTTAAATTTATTCTGATAAAAAGAGAAATAATTCAATCTTCTTTCTAGAATAATTCATATTTTCCAGCTGTATACAATAATAATTAAATCATATCCGGTTAATCATCTCTAAAACAAACATGTTTTGAGAATTTAATGAAATAACCAGCATTTTAGAGTTTTATGGTTTAATTATTAAAGGCTTGTATACTTGATATATATATCAGATAAGTCATAATAAAATTTATTTTCACTACATATAATCTCTATAAACATTAATCCTATTTAATCAGTGTTCAAATGATCTATAATTAGTATACATTTCTTACCTTTCCAGCACCACTTCCCCACTCTCCTGAACATCTTATTTGACTGAAATACAAATATTGTAAATTAATGCACTAGAAATTAAATAATATATATTTATTATAATTGTTATAATTTTATAATAATTATATTTCAAGTACTTTCATAAATCTTTTCACTAAAATTTCTTAAATTTTTAAAATAGTAATTAATAGAATAATTCAAATCAAAGTTTCTAGAAACAAATTATTTAAAATAAGATTTTTCTTATAATTTAATCATAAGAAATTAAATATAAAATAATAAAATAATACACAATATATCTGTGAATTTATTATAAATACTCAAAGGTTATCATCATAAATTATTTCTAGAAACAAATTATTTAAAGTAAGATTTTTCTTATAATTTAATCATAAGAAATTAAATATAAAATAATGAAATAATACACAATATATCTGTGAATTTATTATAAATACTCAAAGGTTATCATCATAAATTAACTTTGCAATAAAGGAACTTCTAAATTAAAGAAAACTAACAACATATTTGATATCATTAATATAATTAACATGATACAATGCTATACTCGTCTTACAAATCACTGTATACATTCCACAAGCTTACTGGTCAATTTATTTTGTTACGCTAATCAGTTTAGTGTCAAGAGGCATTGGCAGTGATTCTAAAGCATAAGTAGTAGTCATTGATTTCCTTATACAAGAATCATTTTGGCTCATCTTACAAATCACTGTATACATTCCACAAGCCTACTGGTCAATTTATTTTGTTACGCTAATAAGTTTAGTGTCAAGAGGCATTGGTAGTGATTCTAAAGCATAAGTAGTAGTCATTGATTTCCTTATACAAGAATCATTTTGGCTGAAAATTAACTCACTAATTTTTGTTCTAAGTTAAATATTATTAATCTGATATTTATAGTTGAGAAAATTATTAAATAAGACACACACTGCCAAATCTGAAGCTTCAATTAGAGTAACAAAAATAGCAAAAATCAAGGAAAAAGTTTTTCTTCTCTTCAGATATTTCTACAGATTACATTATTTGACAATATCAATAAAATTTGAAATATATGTATTTCTTATAATGTATTATTTGAGATGTATCAAAATTTTTATGTTAAAAGGATTAAAATGTAAATAAAAGAGTTCTTTCATTATGAGCTTGCCTATTTATGTTTGTTATATAATATTGCTTAAATATTTTGAATTGAGTGGACTAAAAATAAACACTGTATTCAATATATTTGTATATTATCATTAGAATTTGTTCTCAGTAATTAGTTTTCATCCAATCAAAGCATCTTATATATAAAAGTTGTTTTTGATTGGATATCTTTTGCTGGACTTCTTTTTGATTGGATATCTAACCATAACTCTATATCATTTATTTTTTAGATAAAAACCATTTTACTCCAAATAAATTCTAAGGATGATACAGAAATCTCTGACTTATATAGTTAATTTGTCCCAAAAATTTCTGTATAAATAGAAAACCATAAATCCAACAATGCTTAAAGTCAATATAACCACATAGATGCATTAGTGTATGGAATGACTAATTGAAATTTATGAACATATTTTAAGCATAGATAAGACTTCTGCATTCAATAGGTGCATTAGTAAATGGAATGACTAATTGAAATTTATGAACATATTTTAAGCATAGATAAGACTTCTGCATTTCTGAAATTGCATCTCATAACTGCATAATATATCAGGAATCTATTATATGCTAGCACACTGTTAAATAAACTGAATATGTAAACATTTATGAATGGACTAATAGAAAGAGATAAGGACCAATAATATCAAGTTTCCAATACTTTTAAATTATATGTAAAAATAGCTTAACAAGTTGCTAAAACAATACTGGAAAATGCCACTAATATATACCTAATCCAGCCAAATTCTACTCCTAGTAAACTATTTTTAGAATTAAATTACCAAATTAATGATTTATTAATTAGTGATAGCACTATAATGTAATTATTGAATAATCATTAATTTGGCAGTTTAATTCTAAAAACAGTTCACTAGAGATAAAATTTGGCTGGATTAGGAATATTTGTATAAAAATCTTCTAGTTAGGCTCAATTATGATTTAACACTAATAAATATACATGATATATACCCTATTCATTAATTTGGCAGTTTAATTCTAAAAACAGTTCACTAGAGGTAAAATTTGGCTGGATTAGGAATATTTGTATAAATATCTTCTAGTTAGGCTCAATTATGATTTAACACTAATAAATATACATGATATATACCCTCCAAGCAAAAAAAGTCCATCAAAAGAAGTGTAGACCTTAGAGGGTCTACACTTCTTTTGCTGGATACGAGTCAAAATGCTGGACATACAGGTCATTTGCTGGACAAATCATTCATTTTTCGTATCTTATATACAATCTACACATGTTCATTCTTTTGAATTTGTATGCGCTTTATTATACATTCACATATCTGACTTACATTTTGTCAATGCACTATCACTAATCTGCATGTTAAAACAAGCTTCTTTAGAATATTTATTTTTGCACACACTAAGTTTGATAGTGTCTCATTGTTCATTGTGTTCCAGTGTCGGTCTTGATTTTATTAATGACAGAAAAAAAACCCTTGTGATAATCTGCTCTTGGTGACATCTCTCTGTTTCTTCACATGTTCGTACCTGGTCACATGATGCTCTATGTCCCTCTTGACTTGGTGCTCGGTGTGTTCCAGTGTCAGTCTTGATTTTATTAATGAATAAAAAACCCGTGATAATCTGCTCGTCTACATCTTTCTATTTCTTCACATGTTCGTACCTGGTCACATGATGCTCTATGTCCCTCTTGCCTTGGTGCTCGATTGCAAATTTTTTGCAGCAAACAGTGCAAAAGGCATGAAAGTCATTATTTCTATCCTTCCTGATGCATTGGAACTCTGTTCCATTTCAAGTCAAATTTAGTTTAGTTATGAACACATTTTTTACTTTTTCCCTCCGGAGCCATTTTGTCTCATGCCTTCTAGCACGAAACAAAATGGAGAAAAAGAAAACAAGAAAGAGCTATTGAAGTCATCTATATACGAGGGTCATTCAAGTCAAACCGGGACTTTTTTAAAAACAAATAGAAGAACAAATTTCAAAGTGTGGAAAGTGGATTTATTTTTCCACATAACCTCCAGCTACAGTTATACACTTATCCCAGCGTTTAACTAACGCCTGGAATGCTTCGGCATAGAAAGATTTATTATTACGACGGATCATTGTAGGATATCATTCTTCACTTCATCATCAGTGTTGAAATGTGTTCCTCCAAGGAATTCCTTCAGGGACCCAAACAGGTGGAAATCACTTGGTGCTAAGTCAGGACTATAGGGGGTGTGGTAATATCTCCCATCCTGTGTCTGTCAAAAACAGACAGCTGCTTTGGGACCCAGCATGCACTCACTTTTCGGAACAACAAAGATCATGAATTATTGTGTTCACTGTTCCTAACGACAGAATAAACACCCTTGCAATTTCACGACAGGTTATGCGACGATTGTCCAGGATCAGCTGTTCCACGTGCTGAATGTTTTCAGGAATGACTACTGTGGGCTGTGATCCATCATGACCGGGATCGTCAGTAATAGAGATACGGCCATCTTTGAAGCGCTTACACCATTCAAATGTCTTACTGTGACTGAGTGTATCATCACCGTACTGAGCCTGAAGTCTTCTGTTAAAGTCTTCTGTAAATTTCAGCATGTTTTATGCCCTCGTTCACTAAAAACTTCATCACAACACACTGTTCCACGTAGATGTTCACACTGTTGTCCGCCATCTTGAAAAACGGTCTATCCGGAAGCGCGGGAAATGAGCGCCGTCTACCAGTAACAGGACACAGGTGCCAGTTTCTACTGCACGCCATCTTGAATAACGGTCTATCCGGAAGCACGAGAAATGAGCGCCGTCTACCAGTAACAGGACACAGGTGCCTCTACTGCATACAAAACCTCCAGCCTAGACGTCCATTTAAACCTGGAAAGAAAAAAGTCCCGGATTGGTTGAACGACCCTCGTATCAATGATTAAAGTTTATTGGTTGCTATTCTTGTGTCATCTAGCAGTTGACTGGTGAATGTGGTGATTACCAACATCAATGTTAAACAGTATAAGTATAATATTTAATAAATATTTTATCAGATTTATTGACAATAGCAAAACAAAAAACAGCCTAAAAACGTGACATTTGGCTATTGCGTACTGGACAGTAGGATTGTTTCAGAAAATGCCGGACTGTCCTGTGAATCGCATGACACTTGGAGGATATAATGATACTAAGGATGCATGATACATATATACCAATTAATAATATTGTAGTGAATGTAAATAAAGAAAATAAGAGTATTGTTTATCAGTTTGCCTGTTGTTAGTCTTTTTACATACTTAAAAGTAAAAATAAATAAATATACAATCTATAAAGAAATCAATCTACATACAAGTACTGACAAAGAGTGAACTATCCATGTCTGCTATCTAATTGCTGCTTTGCTAATTAATAGTCAATCTAAGTAATTTCAAATATTCCCGTTGAAGTTATTATTTAAAACCAATAATTTTGTTTATTATTTTTGAAATTCATACATAAGAGATTACAATATTGAGAAATTAACCAATATATTACTATCTACATAGTTCATTCTTTGTCAGTACTTACTGACAAAGAATGAACTATCCATGTCTGCTATCTAATTGCTGCTTTGCTAATTAATAAATAGTCAATCTACGTAATTTCAAATATTTCCATTGAAGTTATTATTTAAAATTAATAATTTTGTTTATTATTTTTGAAATTCATACATAAGAGATTACAATATTGAGAAATTAAGATGTTTATTATAATTTTGCAGTAGCTCCTTAGTTAATGTTATAGTTCTAATTTTTAAATCAAAGCAAATATTTCTTCGAAATTGTAGCAAATATTTTATTCTCAATACTCTATGCACAGCTACTCCCTGACTTATGTAAAATATTTTCCATAATTTTTTTTTAATTTTTTAAGATATATAAATAGCTATTGTATTAAGTTACAACCCCAAAAAATTTAATTTAAACTCAATTAAATAACATAACATAAATAAATCATGTTTTGTGTGTCGTCTGTTGATTTAATTTTTATATTAGTATTATGATATAATTCCATATGACATTGTATCATTTGCAGTCAGGAAACAATATGGCACCATAACATTGTATCAATATAATCATTGTAGTCCCTTAGCTTCCAAAATTTTTAATTTAGAATTTTTGCCAAAAAATTTCCTACTTACATAAAATCAGATTTGAGTAAAATTATGAAAAATGCAATCCATATGTAAATTGGGGAATGATCATACTAGATATTTTTTATTGACTGTTAATTATTAGTTTGCAGATTATTGTAATATTTTAAATCATAAAGCAAATATTTCTTCAAAATTGTAGCAAATATTTTATTCTCAATACTCTATGCACAGCTACTCCCTGACTTATGTAAAATATTTTCCATAATTTTTTTTTAATTTTTTAAGATATATAAATAGCTATTGTATTAAGTTACAACCCCAAAAAATTTAAATTAAACTCAATTAAATAACATAACATAAATAAATCATGTTTTGTGTGTTGTCTGTTAATTTAACTTTTATATTAGTATTATGATATAATTCCATATGACATTGTATCATTTGCAGTCAGGAAACAATATGGCACCATAACATTGTATCGATATAATCATTGTAGTCCCTTAGCTTCCAAAATTTTTAATTTAGAATTTTTGCCAAAAAATTTCCTACTTACATAAAATCAGATTTGAGTAAAATTATGAAAAATGCAATCCATATGTAAATTGGGGAATGATCATACTAGATATTTTTTATTGACTGTTAATTATTAGTTTGCAATTATTGTAATTATTAACATGCAATTAGTGTGCAGCTGAATGATGCATCAAACTATTTGCAAATACAGTATGCCTCAGACTAATGTAGCTTCATAAGTATATTTGTGCTAGGTTTTGTATAAAGATTTTGTAGAAATTAAGCATTGTTTGACTTTTCTGATTTTTCAATTTAAGGAGACATCTCTGAATGAATTAATCTTGTAAGTACAGATCTATTGATAAGACAGTCTGATATTTAAGCTGTCAAGATTCGTCCAAACCAGCTATTTACAGTAAACTCCAGTATAATAAGCTCTCCTATAATGCGAATTTATATAATATGATGAAAAAATTGTGACTAGTACTCAATTTATAAATAAATAAATAAATAATAAATGATATTATTTATATTTATTTAAATCGCATATTATTTAAGCTATATAAGTATGTGATTTTGTATAACATGGAACATATCCCCGCATTGTATAGGAGTCTACTGTATACAAATGATTTTGAATAGTTTCTAGATCTAAAAACTTATCAGATATTGATATTCATGAAACTAACTACTCTATAATTATTTAAAAACAACTGAAAGTATATAATAATGTATAATTAAAAAAATATCAAAATAAAAAGCAATGTTTGAATGTTGAATTAGCCTTTTTACTTTAAAAACAATTATTAACAGTGCTATAGTGAAGATTGTCTTCATGATGAATAATTATATTTTCTAATTTATAGACTAAAGCATTGTATTTTTCTATTATGAACCTTATTTCTATTACATATTTGTGAATTTTGATGCATTTGAATAACTTTGGTAAACATATTTTTGCCTAAATTTACCATACATCTAAGTGTATAATCAGTTAACTTCGCATTTTCATTATTTTTATTGTATAGTTTGAAAGTTAACTACAGGTATTCCTCAGTTTATGAAAATAATAGGGGCATTGAAAACTGTTTTGAGTCAAAAATTCATATTAAAATCATATCAAAATTTTTAATGGGAAAATGCTTTTCCCATTAAAAATTTAATTGCATAAATTCAATGTAAAATTTCCAATTGATTCTTGGATACTAGGAAATCACTATTATTAAGTTGTTCATATTAAAATGCTGACTTTAATATATAAAATCAAAACAATTTCTTTTCAAATTTACAAAAAATATTTATTTAAAATAAGAACTGTTAGCTTCTATGATCTTTTTTAATGGATTTCTAAGTCAAATATTCCTTTTTGAAAAAGCTCTTGCAAGTTCTGTGTTCAAAATGTTTTGGACTCAAAAAAAAGAATCTATTGGAGAAAGATCAATTGAATATTATAGGTAGGGTAAGCTTTTTATATCTTTGTTATGATAACTTTTATATATGTTGATCTACACAAGATCTTACATTGTCATTCAAGAGAACAGGTTCACTTCTATGCACCAAAGCAGATTGCACTATACTTGATTTTTCATTCATGACAGATTTCCTCACACTATTTCTCTGTTATTATGATTTCACTTGCATGAAAAAACAATAATGTCCTACTCCTATTACAGAACATCACATTACAATGACCATGTTCACATAATATAAACTGCTTATACTCTTACTTCGATAACTAAGGACACAAGCACTACTAGCAGTTGAGAAATAACTTAAATATTTTAATAAACTAATGTTTTCGACTAATTAAAGTCATCATCAGGCTTTCTTACATTCAATCATTCAGTTATAAATGCGTTTTAGAACAAAATTGTCATTAAAAGAACGCTTTACGTTCTAAAGAAAAAATTAAAAATTAAATTACAATTTACGTTAAGGTTTCATTAAATCAACATAAAAACACAAGATAAATAATATACATTAAGATAAAGTAGAAAACTGTAACAAAAATAAATAAGTAAAACAATATGTAACAATATCAATATAGCCGATCATGCGATTACGTCATAGCATCCGGGGTCTTAGACACGTTAAGCTGGTAAAATACGTTCGTGCAGTATACTGTTTCCATTTCCTAACTGCATACTTCCATGCATTGGGCATACATTAGTTTATTAAAATATTTAAGTTATTTCTCAACTGCTAGTAGTGCTTGTGTCCTTAGTTATCTCATTACAATGACCTTTTTGGGATGCAATGATTGCTTTAATATATTCCTGGGAGCTTCAAAAATGTTTAGCTATTATTCAGATTGCTTCAAATTGTCATTTTTTATTGCATATTAAAATCTGCCTTAAAAATAGATCCATTTTATTTTTCAGAAGCAGTGATGAACAAATTTTCACACACTAATGCTTCAGATGCTATCAAACTTTATCATAAAACCCATTTATTCAACTTTTCCACCCTTTCTATAGACTTATGATTATGACATGCTAGAACTGCAGATACCCTTAGGTCTGCTGCAAAACTTTTCACAGTTGTATTTGAGTCTGCTTCAACTATTGCCTTTAAACTGGAACTGTCTATAGAACAGTAAGGTCTTCCTTGAGGATCACTTTCAAGATTGATTTTTCTAGTTCTGAATTTTATAAACCAATCCCATACGTTATCATTAACAGTATCTTCTCTGAACATGAAATTGATCTTCTGGGCTACTGCAGTAATCTTAGAACAGTAAAGTCTTCCTTGAGGATCACTTTCAAGATTGATTTTTCTAGTTCTGAAATTTATAAACCAATCCCATACATTATCATTAACAGTATCTTCTCTGAACATGAAATTGATCTTCTGGGCTACTGCAGTAATCTCTTGTTTAAATTTATACAAATAAATTATTATTAATTTCTTGTAATCATGACTCAGTTATTAATTTTGAAATACAGAAATTTGTCAGTTTTTTGGAAATATGGTTCAGAAATCAAGAATATCCTACCTTCTTCCATTAAGACATGTTTATGAATAATTGATTGAACAATTTTTTCATCAGAATAACGGATTCTGTCCATAATGAAATGTGATAGTTTCATATAAAACAACCTATAATTTTATCTATTGATATAAATATAATAATGTATACTGTAATACATTAACTTATGATAATTATTATTTATTTAGCCTATGATTTGGATTTCTGAGCTACTAAGTATGAAAAAATTTTTGAATTTAAGTCTAATGTAGCAATAAATATGCCAATTGTTACTTTATTTAAAAATTATAAAATTTTATTCAAATATTGATCATAAATTTATCAATAATTCTTAAAATCTTTGATTCTGATAAATTATTTAAAAAAAAAAATCTAATTTTTCAAAAGTTAGTATTTTTTTTTTAATTCTGCTAAAGATATATTAATTATGGATATTATAATGATAATTCTTTTATTAAAACTAACATTAAAATAACTGTTATTTAAGTAATTATATTAGTTAGATTTAGTTTTTTCCAATAGAATGGTAAAATGTCATAATTGTATATGAATAAAAAGTGTTATATTAGAGATAAGCAGCATAAAGCCTACATCCCTGTTTGGCTTTATGCTGCTTTCCAACAAGGAATATAAAGCACGAGGCATTTCAATACAACTCGTGGACTACCACAATGCTGGTGGGTTGGCCATCAAATGGTGGATAGGATTCAAAAAAACCAGTCCATATACCTTCTGAAAAAAATCTCTAGAGTCATGCGATCTGGAAACTAAACCATGTCCTTCAGGGTAAGCATAATATACTATCCTGGAACCATCTATTATTATATTAAAGATTAGAGATTGCATACATTTGGAATAATATGGGATTGATTTTTTTATGAAATTATATTTCTTTACATACTTGCAAAGTCTTTTGAAAATGCAAAAAGATTATAGAACTCTCATAATCAGCCACATGCTAAGTAACAGATTCCATCCCAAATTTTCTATTGAAAAGCCAAAGCAATTTTATCTTAATATAAAATCAATGGCATAAAATAATAAATTTGATATGAGAATAGCATGCATCTTTCTCATATGGTGCTATTTTTAAGAGAAGGTTGAATTCTATCCTTCATCAGAGAAAGATGCAAGATTAATTAATTTTATTTCTCAGTTAATTTTAATTGCCTGAAAGTCTATTAAATTTTATAAAAAGCAATGAAATAGTTCAAAAGATTTTGGGAAAAATTTTTTAAGTTTGAATAACTACCATTTTTAAATAGCTGAAGCTATAAGCATAATTGATACATCAAGATCAGCTTCTATGATTTAATCCAGGTCTGGAGTGTCGGTGTCAACAATAATTTTCATATTGTTCATAATTTATTAGTTTTAAATTTAAAACATGTATTAAATAATTATTTTCTTTTTTGGTGAATAAATAATTTTTCAATAATAAATATTGAATAAAAATGTGTTCTAAAAAAAATTATGTGTGTGTTTACTATCAGAGGAGTGGTGTCGACACATTTTCCTGTAGACACCCCAGCCCTGGTTTAATCACCCAACTAAATTTAAAAATAAATTACTTTTGTTAATTAATCTAAAATATATTCAGATATAATTTCATAAGTTTTAATATGTATTTTTAATCGGTGGTGGCTAAAGGATTAAAAATGTGATAATGTGGAATCATTTTTTTATGAAATTATATTTCTTTATATACTTGCAAAAGCTTTTAAAAATGCAAATATTGCTCTTGATGCTCTTTAATGGCCAAACACACAGAATTTGAAGAAAATCTTAGTTCAAAATTAATCAGGAATATACAACAAACATACAACATATAAACCTTGCATTCCTTTGGAAAATATGCTAATAATCAAAACATAAGTTTGAAATTTAAAACTAAAAATCAAGATAAATCAAAAACAGCATATAAAAAATGATATCATTTGGGAAATCATCCATTGAATTAGTGTTCAATGTCACGCTCTTTCTCAATATACTGTTTCATATATTGTTTTTGGCTTGCTGATCAGCAAATTAGATTCCTCCTCTCAATATCTGAAAAAGTAGGAATCACATACGTCTACTAAATACAAACAATAGAGTAAGTATAAAATCTATAAATCTTTAATTAAAACCAGGAATAGCTGATTTGAATTTTTCATCACGTAGCAAAAATAACTTAAAAACAGAAGCAGACTGTTTAGAAAATTCTACACGGGCTGAGTTAATGTTTATTTCTGTTTTAAATATTGTTACCGAAGGCTTATTACATGAGCATTTAAATTTTTCCATTTTAAAATTTAAATGCACGTGCATTTTATTGCATTAAATTCCAATCCATACCTGCTTTTAATTTATATTAACTTAAGCCTTTCCTTATCAACCTTCAAAATTGCGTATCTGAAAAATGACGCGATCTTAAGATGAGCTTTTCAGAAAAGTTTAAACATTCCAAGATTTATCATTTTTGTTGTATTTAAAATTCTTTGTAGTATATACTACGATTCAATCCTATTGGAATTATTTCAAATATGAATTACAAATTATTGAAACAAGCAATCAAATAATGAAACAATCAATAATTTGAAGTAAATGCAATTTTAAAAGACGTTTAATGCGAACCTCATAACAGGTATATACTTATATAACATCCAAATCCTTTTACGACCTACTAACGCCATTTCTTCCAAATCAAATCACCTTTTATTCTAAGTGATAAAACGATATTAAAAAACTTTGCCCTCTATTGGAGAAAATTAAAATCAAAAAGTATTAATTTTATAACAGTTAATCAACTGATATTGCAGATTGAATAACTCCAATTTTGCTGTTTTTATAAAATTAATAAATTTATATATATTTATTTAAATTGATATTGTATTATTTGCATAATCTTTAGAATTTATTTCTTTCATAAATAAGATTTGATTTTATGATTTTTTGGTGTTATTGATAAATTATTAAAATACTGTGCTGTTTAAGTATTTTGGTAAAAAAAAAATAGTGGATTCCGCTTAATTGGGACAAAATGGCTTGGCCCGACGTGTCCCAATTAAGCGGAACATTACATATGTTTTATAATTTTTACTGTTATTCTCTAAGCAAATGCATTATTCAATTATTTTTGTGGGCTCAAAATGTGTTGTCTTTTTTCAAATTTAAACATTTTTAACATTTTTCGATCAGTGCTGATTACTAATTGGTAAGGCTATTCCAGATCAAAAATCAGGCTGCCTGCATACATAGTGAATTTTTCATACGTATTGAAAATGAAGGGGATCGAAAATTTCTGGATTTTTTATATAAATTCTTTTGAAATGGGACTCAGAATCTTTAATTGGAAAACTGAAGCGTTACAAGCGTCCAATCCGCTCGATGAATATCAATATTTCTTTCTCTTGTTTTACACCAATTCTAATCTTTTCTTTCTTTATTATCTTATGCTATTTTCCAACAGGAGGAGGTTATTTTGCAGTGGGGCATTCATCGATCTGGGAACATTTCAACATTATCATGACCGTCCATGTTCGTAGGGAGATCGACCGTTAGATAAAGATTGGAATTCAAATGAACCGAATTCGAATCCCGTCTTGAAAAAAATCTGGAAATGTGATATTCAGGAAGTTAATTTGGATTCTACAGAATGATAGCATATTTCCACTACTTTCTAGTCAGTGATCACTAAAAGCCAAATCTATATCAGACTATTACTTGAATAACTCCGCTGCTTAGTATTATTGTTATTAATAGATGATCCCATTACTGCCGAACTGACTATAATGGCAGGGATCGACGACTCTGGCCTGGATACCCATATAAATTTTCCGTGGTGTAAGATTTAGATTGGTCGCATGTACTTTGGCTTTCGATTCAGATCTAGATCCGGAATCGAAATCGAATTCGATTCCAAATCTGGGTCCAATTCAGGAGTCCAGCCCTGGCTCGTTGATAATTATCCATTGTAGTCCGGCTGGGTTAAGTTAATTAAGCCGCTATATTGCACGAGATATACTTTATCTGGCGGCGGCCAGATAAAATATATCTCGTGCGTGATGTGGCCACTTTTAGAGCGCACTACAGACCAGTTAACATCTATAGCGAATCAATTGGAAGATTGAAGGAAAGTGTTCAACCTACCAGGTCTGGACCTCTCCTGAAAAACTAGAGGTATGAGACGTGAAATTGAACCCAGATCCTTCAAAATGGCAAGCAAATACTTTAAACAAGTGTCTATCCGGCCGACTTGGCTGAGTAGAAGTGGAATCAACTGTTGACAGCAGCATAACTAATAAGCAGTGGGTCTATTCAAGTGCCCATTATGGATCGTCAAAACCAGTGGTAGATTCAGCCATCAGCTGAAAGATAAGCTTCAATAGATCGTACCCTGTTCTGAAAGTGAAAAATTTGGAAGTTTAGAACACAGAAGTTAAAACTATTTTTCTTATCCCTTCAAAAATTTTTAAATGTTTCAGAAAGATTTATAATTTAGAAATAAGTTATATCTCTAGAAATGATTAAGGATAAAAACAGGAAAGATTTCTATGTATTAGAAATATTCTGTTCACATAATTTATTGGTATGATAAACATGAATTTCAATTTTTTTATAGTTCATCATTTTATTGTTAACGAAATGTTTAGAAATCAAATCAGTAATAATAATTTACATAAAAATTGCAGAGGGCGTTGTGAACTTGCAAAATGGAAGAAGTGTAACACGTTTTATTTAAGTATCAGGAATTATATTAAAAATAATGGGAAAAGCAAAAAAGTTAAAAGTTTCATTTAACAAAAGTAGATTATCTCTTGATCATCAGATCAATTTAGAGCGTAATCCAAAACAATCTTCACGTATCAAAATTCGAGAAAGAAAAGATGATGATGATCAGGTAAGATTTCTAGAATTAAAAATCTAATTTAAAATTTTCATTCATTTAATAACTTTCAGAGGTAGAAGAAGTTAAAATTTGATTAACAGAATAATACGATGTTTCATTATGTTAAATTTACAATATAATGAATTTCAAATTGTATATAATCAAAAAATATTGCGAATGAGCAAAAAGATTTTATTTAAACAAATAAAATATCATAACGGTACATATCACAATTAATTTTGAATTGTGAAATGATTATAATTTTTTTTACAGTTTGTTGACGGAAAATTAACAAAGAAGATTCTTAACCAAGCAAGAAAACAACAGGAAGATTTAGAAGAAGAATATGGAGTCAGGTAAAGTATCTTCATCATACTTTATATTTACATGAATATAGTTTGAGTGCTATCATTTGCCCATTGGCATAAAATGGAGACTACTTACAGTTATTACTTATATTTTATACTGATTCTGAGTTGTGATTGAGTAAGTTTAATAATTATGAAAAAAGTGAAGACTGATTGAATATTACCAAGTACAAAAACTTTCAACCAATCAGAGTGTTTGCATTCAATGTGTATATTAATATTCTGGGCAACTGATAGAACTGAAAGTAAATTTTTCCTTTTTGAATCATTGATATTTTCAATTTATTGAACACTATTTCCATATGTTTATTTTTATTTTGTTTACTTGATAGAGAATGTAAACTAAATAAAAATCTAATCAAGTAATCTCTATCAAGTAAAAAAATAAAAATTATTTAAATGTTTATTAGAAAATTTCAATAATAGCAATATTCTATATAATAAAACAAGTATACAATAATATAAAACTACAAATGTTATTTAAAAATTTATAAAAGTTAATCTTTTAATAATTTTGCATTTTTTAAAATTTGAGGTACAAGTATCCCTCCTATAACACAGCTTCTTATAACAGGGTTTCGCTCTAACATGATTTGAAAATTGCAGAAAACCTCATATAACATGGTACTTTTACAACATGGTATTTACTTAAAACATTTAAAAAATTATGTTTACTCTCTTAAAACAAAAAATATTTTCATTAATTTTTGTAAATCCATATTAGGGACACAATACACACAAAAAATGCAATCATTGGGAAATACTTTGATAAAATTAATCATAGATGCAATTTCGCTAGTTTGCCAAGAAAGGGATGATATGCAGTCTATTTTTGATTTCAATTTCAAATTGAGTTAATTGTCGACCATTGAAATATTTTGTGTTCCAAATATTCAGCTATTGGATAAAAAATAAGTTTTTATTTTTCAATAGAGAAAAAGAAGAAAAACTTTTTATTCAGAAATTTTTTTGGATATATATTAAGAAACAATTGTTTTCTAATAGGTTGTATTGGGTTAGAATACAAATTTTGTAAAGCGAGCAAAAGATACACAAACTTTAAATGCATAAAATAGTTCAGAAAGTGAAATTGATATTGGTAAAGAAAAACATTCTCATTTTAACAAAATAGTGATAAGGAAGATATAATTATTAAATAAATGTTATATAGGTTGTATATTTTTTCTTTCCTTTTGTGTTATGTGTATTTTTTTTTTTTAGGGTTTTATATATATATTTTTTCTTTCTTTATGTTTTGTGTTATTAACATTCTTAATAGAAAATATATTTCTTATGTGGAATTAAAAAAGTTATTTGTTTTTAATTGGTTTTGGAATGTAACTCTCCTTTTAGTATTGGCTCTGCAATCACACAACACAGCATTTTTCAGGAACCTATCTATTGTGTTATAGGAGGAATACCTGTATTATAAAATTTCTTAACCAAAATAAGTTGAGAATTATTGATAAATAGAAAACAAATTGTATGACTATTATTTTAGTAGGAATAGGAATAAACCATCTGAAAAATCCAGTATTCTTGGTTCATCCCAACCTGAAGAAAGTGACGATGATCAGTTTTCTGAGAATGAAGATAATTATTTTGAAAACATTGTAAGTAAAATAATTAAATCAAATATAATATTTTTAGATAATATTTTTATTGAGTTATTATTTTCATCAAATTCAATATTAAATGATGATTTTGAAGTAATTTTGATATTTTAAACAAATTATACTTTAAATGATTCATATTTATCCCAAATAATTCCTAGCAACATAATTTAAAAATAAATTGTAATTTTTAAATAAAATTGAACTGATAATAATAATAATAAACATTTACACAACAGACAGATCTATAATCTGAGAGAGTTCTTCCATAAAACAACATACATCACAACTACACAAAGCTATTGTCTTAGCAGATAATAAACAACATACATCACAACTATACAAAGCTATTGTCTTGGCAGATAGAATAACACCATTAACCTTTTCCGCTCCAATGCCTTGGTAGCCAAGACAAGCGCGCACCCGTCGTCCATAAAGGTGGGGTATTGCGCATCTCATTATAAATGCGTGTCGTCAATGACGTCATCAGGCACCCAATCTAGAAAGCAGTGCTACTACTGCAGCAAACATGACATTTGTTGTCTTCTGTTAAGTTTATTTTGATATCTTTTCTTTCAAATAAAAGAGAATAACTTAAGATCTATTATATTTTTATTTAACTAATTTAAAATCAGCACAAATAATATTAAAAAAATTTTTTTAATATATCAAGTAACAAATTCTTAACAACTTTTTTTTCGTTTTCTCTGATTTACATTTAATATTGTTTTATTTAACTTTCTTATTCGAATGTGAGTTCTTACTTTTATTAAACGAACTATAACTTTATAAGGAATGCAAAAATTAAAAATTTCTAGTTTGGATACAATTAATTTTGCCACTTTTTGAATGATAAATTTTTCACATTTATTTTAGTTCCATGAAAGTTATGACCCACAGTTTCATTCAGGACAGTTGATCTATTTTTCTATACATTTTCTTTATCTTCTATAATTCCCTACTCTTCATTCCAGTTTCATTTTGAGAGTATTTAACATTCTTCTTTAACTGTGATATTTTTCTTTCAATTCGCTTCTGATAATTCTTCTGTGGCAGTATCATTTTTCTCAACGATACATTCATTCTCCTCCTCCATTCTTATTTCGATATTTCTGTGCGTTGTTTCAGTACTATAACAAAATTATGTTAATTTCATATTACATTACTTAAATTCATACATAAATCATA
>AYEL01065693.1:0-64336 GCA_000484575.1 Olivierus martensii
ATATTTAAAGATGAAGAGCAAATGGTTTAACATCTACTTCATCAATGTCCACGCCCCAACAGAAGAAAAATGTGATGAGGTGAAAAACAACTTCTACTATGACCTGGAGACATTGGTTGATAAATTACCAAAATATGATTGAAAAATAATCCTAGGGGACTGCAATGCTAAAATTGGAAAAGAGACAGCCTGGATACCAACTATTGGGAAAGAAAGCTTTCATGAAATTTCAAATGACAATGGAATCAGGCTCATTTCATTTGCATCCTCCAAGAATATGATTATAAAGAGTACAACATTCCCACATAAAAGCATCCAAAATTACGTATCCAAAATTACGTATTATTAATTACGGGGTTTCAAAATTCTGTCGCTGGTTTTGGATCTGGGTTGATTTGGTCCCACATCTCCATTTTTTTAGGAGAGATCCATGAGAGTTGGCCAGCCTGTGGTGGGTTCAAAAATTAGATTAACTTATTTTGATTTTTATATATATAATCTATTAAATTATTTTAATTTGATCTTGATATTCATTATAATACTGTAATATATTTAAGTTAAATTCATAAGCTCTTAAAAACTTTTTGCGAATTTAAATTTTGGAGTGCTTATGATGGCGCATCTATTGCCTGGGCAAAAGGACAACCCTGTCCACAGTTAATTATTGGAGTTGCCAAATATATCTTTAGAATTGTTAATATTTATTAAATTAGCTATCAAATTCCCTAAATCTTTTTCATATATTTTCTTGTGAGTCGAAGCATCCATGAGTCACTTTCCATTCAGAAAGAACACCGAGAAACTCAAAGAAATATATATAAATCGTGTATACAGAGAGGGTTTATAATATTTTACGTATCTTACGTTGCATATAAACTTTTTATATACAACATAAGGTACTGTACGTAAACTTTGAAAACAATTAAAGCACCTATTCGTAAACCCACGCAAACAAGAAGAGAGAAAAAAATAGCTGATTTAATTAAAATCGTCAAAAAGTAATCGAATGTAATTTAAATATTAAGCCAAAACCAGGAATCAAACGTTATTAAAATTTTTTTTGGCATCTCCGAAGCAGCGGAAAGCTGCGGTGGTCATACCATCGACAATCTAATGATACCAATTTTGAGACTCAAATATGACAAATCGAAAGTAGGGAAGGCCTAAACAGCATCAGGGGATGGATATCACACGGCTGCAATAGGACCAATACAGAAGAACAAGTAGAACTAGGATGTAGAATAACTCGAACGAGAATAAAGAAAAAAAAAACAAACGTGTAATATTAATTTAAGAATAAGCTCTATTAAATACGTCTTCTCCATACCTTTTTTTAAAAAAAACTAAGCTGAATAATGATATAATTTATTTATTTAACGTTTATTTATTTATTTTAAACACAATACATATAATCAAACATTGCAAAAAGCAAACACTGATTAGTAATTAAATAAGACAAAGAATCAAATTTTAAGCGAGACATAAAAAATAATAATAATAACAATAACAATATATTAATAGAATACAGTGGGTGATCGGTTAACGAACATTATCTTGGAACGGATTATGTTCGTTATCCGAATTGTTCGTTAACCGATCATCGATTTACCATAGCCAAGACAATATTCGTTATCCGAATTGTTCGTTAACCGATCATCGATTTACCATAGGTTTTAATGAAATGTTCATTAACTGATCATCGATTTACCATAGGTTTTTATGGGAATTTGATTCCAAGAAAATGTTCGTTATCCAAATTGTTCGTTAACCGATCATTGATTTACCATAGGTTTTTATGGGAATTTGATTAAATTAACCGATCATCAATTTACCATAGGTTTTTATGGGAATTTGATTAATTCATTTTGGAGACCCAAAAAAAATAAATAAATAATTATAAATTTCTTATTATGTCGGAGACCCAAAAAAGACATAAATAAAAAATTATATAATTTTTTATTTATGTTTATTTATATGTCAGACCCAAAAAAACATATATAAAAATTATATAATTTCTTACTACGTTTATTTATATGTAATAACCATATAAATAAAAATTTATATAATTTCTTACTACATTTATTTATATGTAATAACAATAATATAATCTTGCATTTCCATCTATTATGTTTATTTTGATAAAGAATCTGACCAATATTGATTGCTTTTCTCTCTCCTTCAGGATAATAAAAAATCTGTCCAATGTCGATTGCTTTTCTCTCTTCTTCAGGATTATAAAGACATACATATTCTTGCATTTTCATCTATATGTTTATTTTCCGATAAAGAATTGTGTCCATCGATTGCTTTTTTCTCCTTCCTAATCACTTCCAAAAAATCCTGACTCCTTCGATTGCTTTTCTTCCTTTGGGATTTTTTGTAAGTGATTAATAGCATTGTCATGGTAGAGATCCAAGCCTATTGACGTCAACCTGGTATAGGTGCCATTCTTAGACCAAAAAATTGTAAAATCTCTCTCTTACCTTCTTTAATAAATCTTAGACGAAAAAATTTCCAAAAAATTGTAAAATCTCTCTCTTACCTTCTTTAATAAATCTTTGACATCAAAATATTGTAAAATCTCTCTCTTACCTTCTTTAATAAATCTTTGATGTTTAAGTTGTCTCCAAGTTCATTTTAATCGGGAAAAACTACTGTTCTCTCATCCGTTAAATCTCTCTCTAACCTTCTTTAATAAATCTTTGATTTGTTTTACGTTCCGAGTTTATTTTATTCGGGAAAAATTACTGTTCTTCCATCCTTACCCATAAGTCTACGAACGCGCAAGGTCTAAGCCTGTCATTTCGTTAAGTTAGTTAAGCCGAAATATCCTCATGGGAATATTTTAACTGAGGCAGAATCATATAAGATGCCAATGGCTCTGATAAGCTGCCAGCATCACAAGGTGACCAACACCCACGATAGAGTCAACCGGAAGGATGGGTTTCAACGGGCTGGGCCCAGATCCCACTTGAAAAATCTGCCAATGGCTCTGATAAGCTGCCAGCATCACACGGTGACCAACACCCATGATAGAGTCAACCGGAAGGATGGGTTTCAACGGGCTGGGCCCAGATCCCACTTGAAAAATTGGAGGAGTGGGACCCCGGGATCCTCCAGAATGTTAATCCACAGCTTTACCACGCAGCCATCAGACTGATCTGTCATTCCGTCAGTCCGCGGGTCCCACAGTTTGTTCTGTGAAGTGTTCGTTATCCGAACATGTGTTTGTTCGTTATCCGATTTTTTCGTTATCTGAACTGTTCGTTAACCGATCACCCACTGTAACGATATATTAATAGAGCAAAATTAAAATGATCAAATAAAAATAAAAATCAAATAAATCCAAAGTAGTTATTTATGAATTTCTTCAGTTCTAAATTTGTAGTACAAAAAAATCACAATGTAATATATTCTGATTACGAACAATCCTATTTTCAAATGATCTAAGAGAACTATTCAATCTGTATCTATGTGATTTAAAAAGATCAAAGTTTCTTATATTCCTCGCTGGTACTTATATTTCAATTTCAATATTAGAAAAATTATTATTCAAATAGTTATGAAATAACATTGTATCATGTAAAAAAATTCTATTTTCAATATTAACATTTCTTAAAATATTTGTATAATAAGTACTGTACAATACAAAAATTGTACTACATGACAAATTATTTTTTATCATCGAATAATATACAGGGTTACGTGGGCTTATCAGGACCACGATTTACGTAAAAAAATTCTATTTTCAACATTAACATTTCTTAAAATATTTGTATAATAAGTACCTACAAAAATTGTACTACATGACCAATTATTTTTTATCATCGAATAATATACAGGGTTACGTGGGCTTATCAGGACCACGATTTGTCAACCATCGACGCGATAAAACAATAGTCGGATTCGATAGAGCTGGAAAAATAAAAAATAATATTATTTATATAGGGCTAGTTCCGAGATCAGAAAAGGCAGACGAAAGTATGAGGAACAATGAGCGAAGTTCGCATTGCATTTATAATACAAGATATATCTGCTAAAATATAATGTAATAAAATCTAATGCGAACTTTTTTGCCAAATCCAGCATTCTGTATTTCGCACTATATTGCTTTAAGAAATATATTTCTCTAGAGAAAATGCGTGGTGGATGAGATGGTTAAACAAGATATTTCACCACCAACCTGGCCAATCATTTTAATTTATCAATCTGTATTAGATATAATTTATAGCCTAACCATAAATAATAATAAATAAGCATAAAAAATTTGAAAATTGAAAGAGTAGAAAGGTCAGAAAAGTACAAATCTGAGAAATAATTAATTAGAATAAAAAAATTATGACGACACTCGATATTAACGTTTGACTGTCTATGTAAGACGTTACGCCTTCTTGATGGTCAGAATTACGATAGTTGAAATATTTATTATAAAGATGTATTAAGAAAAATAAATAAATACGAATAATTATTAGCGATTTCTACCTTCGGCCACGCCAATCCTTACAATTTTATGGTAAAATTTCTCGTAATAAAAAAGAAAACAAACTTGTACGTGATGGGATTTCTTAGATTTTGCCACAATAGCCAGGATAATGATGGTCTAATAGGTTAACCTAGCCAGATAAAAATTGCTGAAATTACATATTAAAATGTTTGGAAAAGGCGTAATCGTCTGTCGAATATATGCTGTCTATTTTTATCGCTTAAATTTATTATTATATAAAAATATTCTTTTCGTGATTTTTTAACTATTTAAAATTTATAGCTGAATTTCGTCTTTTTTCAAAAATTGCATTATTCATATCTTAGAATATATACCGTATATATCAGCGCCGGATCTAGATATTTTGTCACCTGAGGCAATATTAGAAAATGGCGCCTCCTTTTTAACTATTTAAAATTTATAGCTGAATTTCGTATTTTTTCAAAAATTGCATTATTCATCTTAGAATATATACCGTATATTTCAGCGCCGGATCTAGATATTTTGTCACCTGAGGCAATATTAGAAAATGGCGCCTTCTCTCCTCTTCAATCACGCGCATTAATACATAATCATATGTAAATACTTTGGAATCGGGAATGTAGACATCAGATACTGACTCATTCGCCTCACCCTAGATCCGGCGCTGGTATATATATCCAATAACACAATATCTAATATGTAAAAAATCAGCCAAGTACAGTAGGCTTACTAACAAGTAATAAATTAGGATAATTGTTCGAATTTACATATGGCTACTCGATTGACCGTTACGTTGTTATTTTATTTTCTTAAATCGTCAACCAAGTAAAATAAGCGCATGTAAATTCGAACAACTATTCTAATTTCTTAATTCTGTACGTGGCTTATTTTTTTACATATTAGATGTTTTTGATTGAATATGATTTATTTTTTGATGAAAATCATTTTTCTGATAGAAATATTCTAATCCCAATATGTTAATGCGTCATTAAATATCCTTTTTTTTATTTTATCTGATTCAATCGAAATTTTTGCCAAATATTTAATAAAATAATAAACATACTTATATCAAATTTGCTGGAAATTAGTTGAGCGATACAACTTGTAGAAGAGTTTATGATGAAAGAATCTATTTCCTTCATTTTAGTCCTACAGTTTGTATTTTTCAGAAAACCTTAAATAACATTTATATTCTAGATTTATTGGAAATCGGTAGAATCGTGTGATTTATAGAGATATTTGTAAAGAAGAGAACCATTCTCTTCTATATCTTTTAATTTTAATGGTATTGGGCCAAACTTTGCAGAAGCTTTCAATCGAGTAGGGTATATTCCAAAATTGGTCGAAAGCGATTAAGAGATGCGATATAGACCTGTTGATGAAAAACGGATCCCCATTTCCTTTCCTTTATTTTTGAACCTATTGTATCGAAATTTTTTAGGATCTCGAGTAATCAAAAAACACTCGTATCCCAAAATTCATCGGTATCAGTTAAACGATGCAACCTGGAGACGTGTCGGCGGAGGAGGAGAAAGACGATGCTTTTTTTGCCGATTTTTTGCAATTTTTTAATTACTCTAGTTATTTTAAGAATTGAATTTGAAGCTCCAAATTTATTAATCTGTGTTTTATTCTGGAATATAATTGACAGTTTAATATTTAACGTAAAATCAAAGTTACAGCAAGTTGAATTTTGGTCGTGAGGATTCCCGTAATAAGATTCAGTCAATGAATATTGTACAGAGTGTTCAGAAAATAACTGCGCATTTTTATACATAATATATCATAGTAATATAGATACACAGTTCCTTTCTGAACACCCTGCACGAGGTTCAGAATCATGGCTCCGCTTCTTTATATTTTGAATGACGGTAAACTCTGAGCTAAATGAACAAAAGTAGAAATTTAGGAAGAGTATCGCTGATTATAACAAAATTCAGGAAACAAAAACTGCCAACAGTTTCTTTTAATTGCAATTGCATTAAATAATATAAGATAATTCACTAAACAGAGACAAAAGCGCAATTGATTTAATATACCTATCGCCGACGAATAGATCCACGCTAATGACGACTCTCAAATAGATCAGTAAAGACCGTGACACACTGAAAGCGACGCGAAACGAAGCGTAAGAAAGCAACTTCGCGCGGTTAAGCGCGTACAATGTGTCTCGGACTAGCTTTTCCTGCGCGGCTGCTCGAGTTAACGCTCTTAGCCGCGCGAAAGAGGATGGAAAAATTGAACTTCGACCAATCAGCACGCGCGAACAACACGAAGGAACGGAGGAAGACGAAGGAAGAGATCGACCAATAGAAACGAATGTTCTATACACTTGGAAAATGGAGGAAGTTCAACCGTGTGGCTGGAATTGAGATATGGAATTTGTTTCAGAAGTACAAAAAAACCATGTCTATATGACACGAAATTAAAGAATATCAAAAATATACGATCACTGATTTCTAATAACAAATTAACCACACTCCGCCGACGACTTCTATCGGCAAATCCAAGAAACATGAGAAATAACTCGACTGCGATGTAGATGGGCTACGGCGCAGTGTAACGCGAAGCGAAGGATGCAAATTTTTCTGTCATCTTCGCTTCTCTCCGGTTCGCTTCGCGTCGCATTCGGTGTGTCACGGCCTTAAGGGCAGCGAGGAGTGATGTCATCAGCTATAAAAATTGTACCACTCAATACGCATTTTAACCAGCATTTTCTTTATATTCAAATTAATCTTTAATACAGTATTTTTAAGATAGCCTTTTGCACTTGGAAAAATTACAAGTTTTTAGACTGAATTTGCTGGGGTGATGGGCTAAACTGCCAGAAAAAAAGTTTGTTGGATTACGGTTGGAAAGTTGAAGAAATCAATGTTAAGAAACTTTCGGAAGTATGAAAAGAAATAGTTGCGGTCTACAGATATCGGTAAATTTCACTGTTAAATATTCAATGAGGGGTTGCACATTCTGGCTGGCAACGACGAATTCGGTGAGCGAAAAGAACCGTTACGCTTCCATAAGAGATTTTCGATCAGCTGGCCCGAAAAAATATAATTTAAATTGGAAATTTGGCTCGATTTCTACCGCATGGCTGACAGACTCGAAAATTCTTTTCTCTACGAAATCCAACAATGTATTTAATTCCCATTAGCCGCCGGTCGTATGACGCCATCTACCGGAAATTTTTTCAATTTTTGAAATGAAAAATAAATGGGAGTTTATATAAAAAATTTAGATGTTAGAATTAAAACAATTTTTATGATATTCGATCTAATCCGTACGTTAATTCATCGATCACTATTAAATTAGGAATAATTAAGCGAGATCTTCTCGACTAATGGATAAACAACTGCCTGCATTATTTCGGGAATTAATGCGTTATAATCAGCCATATAAAATTTAGATAATAGCCTTTTATTTTTTTATCATTTTAATAAACTTTTCAGTCATTTCTATAAAAAAGATCAATTTTCCTATACTGTGTTTACATTTTAGACCGCCAGATGGCTGTATTACTATCTAAAGACCGTGGTATTACTCTTAATTAATTCGGGAATTTTCTTCCTGTACTTACAGTAAAACCTCGATTTTACGGACACCATCCCAAAAAATAAAATAAATAATATTAATACAATATTTGCATAAACTGTCTACAATATAGCTACATTCCAGCATTTGTAAAATAAAGCACTCATTTATCGCATAATGCGTCATTTTTATTTTAACAACTTACCTAAATTTAATATACATGTATGCAGGTAATTTAATTTAATTTAAAATACTCTATGTAAAATAATACAGTTTTTAGGTATAAGTCACATGAATTAGTACAGGTATGTTGAAAATGCTAATTAATGTTTATAAAAAAATTTTACTTCGATTTTACGGACTAGTCTTGCCCCCTATAGTCCGTAAAATCGAGGTTTTACTGTATTAATAACGTGAACGGCGAAACTTATCCACAATACTCGTCTATAATATAAGGAACGGATCAAGTACCAACGTGGAATATTCTTTTTACAAAATACATTTGTTCCTATTATTATTGTAAGTTAAAACATTTACAAAAATGCATCGACTGGACAAAAAAAATAAAACACGTCTATAATATAAGGAACGGATACCAACGTGGAATATTCTTTTTACAAAATACATTTATTATTATTGTAAGTTAAAACATTTACAAAAATGCATCGACTGGACAAAAAATAAAACATTTTATTAATAAATAATTAATTAAATATAGTACGATATCATTAAATGAGACAATATTAGTATTTGCAGATGATTTAATATGTACTATCCCAGCTATCCAAGGTAGCCATCACCATCGACGGCTATCACTAGGCTATCAGACTATCATATATACAGCGGAACACATGAATAACTATAGACACTGCAGATTTTAAATCCTCCATTATATTTATTTATATTTATTATTATAGCATTTATTTTAACGATATTATTATAGGTATGGCTGATTAAATGCTATAATATCATCCGACTAAGTTAATAAAGAATACCTCCGACTATAAAATAGTTTAATTTATTCCTTTCTAAATCGGCATTAAACGAAACTTTTAAAAATCAGAATAATTCTTAAAATTAGTTATTTTAAAAGTTTAACAAAAATAGGCTTTTAAAAGTCTATTTTTGTTAGCTCGTTTACCATTCATGCGTTCTAACCAAGGTTCTACCCAAAGATCGTTGGTTCTACCAAGGGCGTCTACTTGTCAAGCGCTATCTTACAGCCTTACGAAAATACCAACGATGGAAAAATACCTAACTTATGCCAAATATACCGCCATAAAATTTATAAGACTAAATGAAGCCGAATACTGTACAAAATTAATATTCATTCCTAACTATAAAATTACTTTTCGTAAATATCAACCCTAAGGATAGGGATTATAACAGCCCTGCCATAGACTGCCCACCCTGGATTGGAGAAGACGGGGATGGATGGGCCGGGATGGTCATAGATTTAGGTATATTTTTGATTATTTGACCGAATATCTTCAGAGATGTTTCCGATGCCGGCCACATTTAGAATCCACTACCATTTACCCCTTACACGTGAATCAATTGGAAGGAAGAACCAGAGATGTTTCCGATGCCGGGCCACATTTAGAATCCACTACCATTTACCCCTTACACGTGAATCAATTGGAAGGAAGAAAGAGGGGATTTGACGATTTCTTTCAACAAAACTGGAGATGTAGAAACCGAATCCTCCCAGCTGACGAGTCATTACTTTACGACGTGATCAGTGGCGTAACTTGAAATTTTTGGCTCCCCGCAAAATATTATTCGGACACCTACCACAAAAAAATTATCCCGATATTTTTATTAGAAAATAACAAAAAAAAAAGGACAAAATTGTATCATTTAAAACACAGTTGAAAATATCAAAAGGAAATATATTTAAAATTCTTCCTCCTGGATTTTAAATTTGCAAAATCTCTAATCACGATTCTAAATCTCTTTTATTTTCATATTTTTGGCTACTGGTTCTACCGTCGCACTGTTCCGATTCAATGAATGTTTCACTCTTTTCATGGTGCATTTAATTTTTATTGTATTACGCTGTTAATTTAAAAAAAGGGTAAAGAAAGTACAGAAAAAGAGGATTTATGCCCCTTATATTTCTGGGTGCCCCGCATTGTAGTTCCGCCACTGCACGTGATTTCAATGGCCATAGAATTGTATCCTCCGTTTACAATCGTCCATTCATACGCGAGTTAATTCTACTTCCTAAATACAATTAGCAGCGCTTCCTATGATGTAAAGCAATAAAGTTGGAATAATATATATAATTCATACATGGTTCTTTTATCTTTGAATTTATTTAACCAAGTACTTTCCCTTAATCCAGTGTGACCCACATTTCCATTCTAGCCGAAGACAAAAAATATTTCGCTACCTTTCAAAATGTATTAACTTTGCCCGATCATTAAAAATTAATCTAACTGTACGCTGGAGTAAAATCGATGCTATCGAATAGGTGTAGAGTACTATAAGCGTTTGAATAGCAGACATTATATAAAAATTGGCAGAAGCATTATATTAATTAACGGAAGTATCGGTGAACCTATCATCTTACTGAACGCTCAAATAAACAAGCTACTTTATAATTATTATATTCATATTTTCCTTACTTTATATTTAGTCACTTTAGATGCGGAATATTCCTTAAATCAACCTCAATAATTTATGATAAACGCTATTCGAATGATTTATATCGTGTGGCGGAACACCACCATCAGCCTCTTAATCCGCGCTTAGGTTACACGATTCACCCGTGACATTTAAAGCGTCATAGACGCATGACTGATTAAACTTTACGAGTGGTGTGATTATGATGCTTTCTGGCGTGCGAAATTTTAAATTTTAATACTATTAAAACTTTATAAATTATCACAAAGTTTGTAAAGCGTAGATATTATAAACTACCCATAATTATGTTTTTGTGATATCAATTCTAAATACAGCCATCTTTTTTGATCGTGACAAATAATCAGTCTACGTTCCGAAGAAAATGCTAGCATATAAGATCGGGTCAGTGTCAATCTGTTTTTCTCATCGATAATTTTGAACTAATTATCAAATTTTCATGAAATTCGGTAGTGATGTTCTTCCGTTAAAAGACATCTCGACGCATCGACTAATAGAATTTCATTTTTATTAATATTTTAGTTTATACCATTACCAATAGATGGCGCCAAGTATAAGCGGTGTACGAGTAGTACATTGCTTATCTGATTTCTTAACACACCACCATCTCTCTAAATATCATAATGAGGTCATAGTCTCAATGAGGTTTGTGCAGTCTTTGGTGTCGAGACTATAGAAGTCACGTGCAAGAAGTTTTACAAACTAGTGCTTCAATATAAAGGAATGTTACCGAGATCAAAATCTATTCTTTATTAAATAATACAATGTATTTAATTCATTTCTGTAATGTTGAAATTTTAAAATATATTCAAATGACTGGCATACTCGGTGATTTGGCAAAATGTGTAAATAAAAAAAGGAGTCTTATGCATCGAGATAGATACATAGTCAATATTTGCTTTCAGCAAGAAGAATCTTCAAAATTTTTGATTGAGGCGAAGGTAAGAGCCGAAATGAAGAAATATTTCATTTATACAGTGGGTGATCGGTTAACGAACAAATCGGATAACGAACACTTTTTTGAAAGATTTTTATGTTCGGTTAACGAACACATACGATAACGAATCGGATAACGAACACTTCACAAAACAAACTGTGGGACCCGCGGACTGACCGAATGACAGATCAGCCGGATGGCTGCGTGGTAAAGTTGTGGCTTACCATTCTGGAGGATCTGGGAGTCCAACTCCTCGAATTTTTAGGAGGGATCTGGGTCCGGACCATTGAAACCCATCTTTAATCTTCCGGTTGACCCCATCATGGGTGTTGGTCAGCCTGTGATGATGGCGGCTTTATAAGTGGCCGCCGCCAGATAAAAATATTCCATGAGGATATTTCGGCTTAACTAACCTAACGGAATGACAGGCTTAGGCCTTGCGCACTCGTGGACTTATGGGTAAGGATTGGGCTTAACTAACCTAACGGAATGACAGGCTTAGGCCTTGCGCGCTCGTGGACTTATGGGTAAGGATTGGAAGAAAAGTAGTTTTTCCGATTAAAATGAACTCGGAGACAACGTAAAACAAATCAAAGATTTATTAAAGAACGTTAAAGAGAGATTTTACAATTTTTTGGTGTTAGAATGGCATCCGTACCAGTTTAAGGTCAACAGGCTTGGAGATCTCTACCACGAAGATGCTATTAATCACTTCCGAAAAATCCTGAAGGAGAGAGAAAAGCAATCGATATTGGACAGGTTCTTTATCGGAAAATAAATATAATAGACACCCACTGTACTGCGCACACCACAATATCTCCTGAAAGTAAAATAAATATATAATCTATTTTAAATTATATTTTGTATTGGAATAGTTTTATACTCGTGATGCTTCATTTAGCCTATTTGTTGTAAACACGATTTTTAAGACTATTTTTTCCTGATTAAATAATAAAAATAAATCGTCCTAAAAAGTTAAATTAATATCGTTTATTTTTCAGTTTTTTAAAATTAAACTTACTTTTTAAAATACATCTTTCTTACAGTCTTTAAATATAGGCCCTTACGTGGAACTGAAATTTTGTTTTCATTGTAACTAATCGAATTCCATTAGGATTTATTACAAGCAAATAAAAATAAGCAAATATGGATCAAAATATTACTTCATGTTATACAACTTTTACTCTCTCTATGTTATACGACGTTCGTTTTCGTTTGGGTTTAACTAAACTTTCGTTGAAAGAAAATTTGGTTGATGAATAACCGTAGATTTTAATAATCTTCTATTCGTAAAATTTTCGTAATGGAAGCAATCGTCTTTAAAATTTTCAGAGCTTATGCTACTGGTTGACGTTGGGTCGAATTTATCATGTCTGATTCTAATAAACCATTGGGCGCGTTCCAAACCTCAACAGCGAGTCATCAATGATTAGTCTCGTTTGACGTCAGAAATAACTCAACATCAGCTTGTTTCTGTTTCTGTTTAACGTCGTTGTTTCTGTTTGACGATGATAATGATTTGTTACACTCTCTAACTTTTAAAATCTTATCATCTAGCAGGAACTACTTTTTCTGCGACGTTAGAAAACGGTGTAAACCGATGTCAACACACTCACCACCTCTAGATTGCGATAACTTTTTAGCATCGGTTTACACCGTTTTCTAACGTCGCAGAAAAAGTAGTTCCTGCTAGATGATAAGATTTTATAAGTTAGAGAGTGTAACATATCATTATCATTGTCAAACAGAAACAACGACGTTAAACAGAAACAGAAACAAGCTGATATTGAGTTATTTCTGACGTCAAAAGAGACTAATCACTGATGACTTAATGTTGAGGTTTGGAACGCACCCTTTCTTTCATTAGAGATGGATTACCATGCGGGAAGAAGTGACGAAATATTTTTCTCTCTAGACAACTTCTTTGCGCTATTATTGCTGCATACAAATGCATAACACGAGTTAAGCATTCTTTGTTTCTGATACAGTAAACTTACAAACACGCCAGCACTCAGACTTGTTGTACTTCTGACACGTGACTTGTAACGTCAACTGCGCAAACATGACTTCATCACGACGTAAACAATGGATAACGTCATAAAAACCGGTAATTCATACCATCAAAATCTGGAAATGGGGAAGACTTTTACATGAACTCCAATCGACTGGGTTCGGGAGTACCTTTATATATATAAAGCGTTTAATGCTGTAAAAAATTAAAGAATAAGCTCGAAAAAGATTGTTTAAATAGAAATCAGAAACTAATCATGAGAATGCATAACACGAGTTAAGCATTCTTTGTTTCTGATACAGTAAACTTACAAACACGCCAACACACAGACTTGTTGTACTTCTGACACGTGACTTGTAACGTCAACTGCGCAAACATGACTTCATCACGACGTAAACAATGGATAACGTCATAAAAACCGGTAATTCATACCATCAAAATCTGGAAATGGGGAAAACTTTTACATGAACTCCAATCGACTGGGTTCGGGAGTACCTTTATATATATATAAAGCGTTTAATGCTGTCGAAAATTAAAGAATAAGCTCGAAAAAGATTGTTTAAATAGAAATCAGAAACTAATCATGAAGAGTTGTCGAATATAGCTGGACTGATAAATATGAAAAAACTGAGAAGACCGATAATTTTAATTCACGGAGACATTAATTTTTTAATTTTAATAATATCTTATTATTATTTCAATATTTTAAATCAAATAAATAAATAATTTAGGATGAGTAATAAATATTTATTTATAAAATAATCGAACCGTTACAGGATATGGCGCTATCTAGCGACAACAATATCGATTCTGATTTTTTTAGTTTTCAATATTTTAAGATTGTTAAAATAAAACTTTTTGGGATTTTGCATTTTCTCAGTTGGATGTAACTTACTTAAACGCTGTCTTCGTGCGAAATTTGAAGTTCATACATCCAACGGTTAGGGCTGGAATTTCCATTACTCACTCACGCTATCGAGCATATATGTTTATATTTAGATATCTAAATTAAACAGTTCCCTCCATATTTAAACGCGAAGAAGAGGAAGAAAGAGAAGAAATTTTTAAACAATTTTTTTATACGCATTAAGTTGAGTTTATTTTATGAAAAAATTAAAACATAGTATAGTATTGAGTATTCTATATATATATACAGCGGCGTCGACTCTGTGGACGACTGCTAAAAGATATTTTTGCTTGGTGTTCTAATTTCTACCAGGTCATAGGGTTGGCCCTGGGCATATATATATATACCCAGCACCATCCCTATGACCGGGTAGAAATTATATACATATATAATTTTAGAATAGACCTATATATATAATTCAACTTCTCTGTTGGGAAGAAATTTTTTCAATATGCGTTCGGCTTTGATTAATCATCTTAGTTTGAGATTGAATTAATTTACGCAGAGGGTGAAAGTGTCGAAATATAAACTATTGGTTAATTACGCCGGGGTTAGATTCCACCATATTAGTTCATAATTCAAAACTTCATAATTTGAGGTAAAATTTCCACCCACTTCTCATTGGCAATCTCACATTCGGGTGATATGTTTTGTTCTGTTTACATAAGCTAAATGCGTAGAAATTCATATAAACAGTAACAAAATCTATAAAGGTACAAATTTCGTAATTTTGAAATGATTTAATACTGACTTCCGATACTATCGTCAAAGTAAGTAGATGCTAACTATAAAAATATATTTAGATTATTTTTGAATAAGTTCAAAAATGAAGTTTTTTCTTTTTACATAAATTTTTTGCATATTGGAGATTATTTAGTTTTATCCCCAATAGAAAGATTCTAAATTGATGATTTTAAAGATTGGGTTTTTAAAAAATATTATCTGTTTATATGAATTAGAAGAATTATATTTTTAATTACATAATCTAATAACAGTAAATCTAATTTTTTGTAGAATTTTGTTCCCCCTCTAAGATGAAAATTTAGAACTGGTGTATCCATCGAACTTTCAAATTAAAAATATCCAAGCTGTCGAGTGAAAACAAAATTTAGATATAAATTTTTAATGTTTTTAGTCGAACTTAAATCTTTCTCGGCAGTCTCAAACTAACGAATTTGAGAAAATTATTAGTTTTGTTACAAATATTAATCGTAAAATTTCATTTTATGTAAGAAACAGCAAAAAATTCATAAGCGAATGTTTTTTTTTCAGCTATAAGTCTAAATTATAAATTTTATCAATTCTTTGATGTGTTTTAGCTGGAGTAACCATCTCACTTGGTCAGTTTTCTTTTCTTTCGTCTGTCCAGAACGAAATTATTTGATTTGAAATTCTGTCATTTTAATTACTTAAAACTTGCATAATTTTCACCACCTTTCAATAAAGTACTTTATTTTATCAATTGATGTTGCTTTTGTGTCTAATTTTCTTTAGAAAGAAATGAATTTATGAAGTACTCCTGGTGAAGGAATGCGATGAACAATACGCAATTTAGCCACGATACTGAATACAACTATACTTTAATTGTGCCAATACAAGTTACATAAAAATAAAAAACAAAATAAAATAACGACACGAGCAGTGTCGGTCGCAACACACTCTAAAATGTCTCCATCAGTTGAGAACGAAAGCGCTTGTGATATTATTATTATTTGTTTTTTTATTTTTATATAAGTATCGTATTTACACATTAAAATATATCTGTATTTAATATCATGATTAAACTCGCGCATTTTTTTTACTGCATCTTTAGAAAGATAGATATAATTCAGATATAATCAACTGCATCTGTTCACTCCTCCATCGTGATAAGGTGCAGTTAGGATTTGGAGGAGATTGAACTGATTTTTGAAGTGAAACGATGATTTGAGATAAACTCGAAACTTTCTACCACAAAGTTCTAAATTTATGCTTAATTTTTATTCATTTACGAAAATTTTTTATCATTATGCTATTTATCAAAAATTTACAAAAAACCTTATTCTTCACTAACAATAATCTCGCTGGTATCATTTCAAAAATTGTTCTGAAAGGAGTATCTTAGTATGAACGGTGACATATTCGAAATTTCTTTAAAATCTGTACTTTTAAATGCTAAAGTTAGTTAGTTAATTAGTTAGCAAAATATGCATTTCGGCTAATTCCATTAATTTTGTTTGGCAAAATTAATGGAATTAGACGAAATGCATATTTTGTATTGACCAAGAGCATTCAAAAATTCATCAATGAAATAAAGAACTTTTTCCCTTCTCTGAAGATAGTTTTAATTCCAAGGCCACCACCTTCTTCCGGTTGATGAATGAATTTATCCGAAGCAGCACCTATCCTGATTGATCATATTTCTTAGTGATTTAATTCCACCGTCCAACTTCAGTTTAATGCTAAAATAAGGTTTTGGACAACTGATATTCCGGACTGATTATATATTGTTCATCACACGAAAAAATCGATATATAGTGGCAAATGTGATGATTACATTACACCGAGTCTGCCAAGGAAATCTTTCAATCTTGATCAATAACCTTTAACATCGTTGATGCAAACACCTGTCACCGGATCGATAAAATTTGAGAGTGGTTAACGGTACTTATACTTTTCTTTGGAAGAAGATTCATTGTAACATTTCTAATTCTTATCTGCAAGAAAATTCGTGCAAAATATAAAATGTATATTCGAAGATGAGAACTGTTTTTCAAAAAAATATCCCTTCAGTAGCTATCTTTTAGCTACTGGAGGGATAGATTAGCGTGTTCGATTTAGGTAACAAAATCCACTCTTATATCTTTCATTAGCTGTAAAAATCATTTGCGACAATTGGGTTTAGGTCATCGTCTTGACTGAAGCAATCCAAAATTTATAAGATCTTCGAATATGTCACGATTCAATCCGTTGTTATGAAAAAAATCCGTATCATCTGTTATAATTATCAATTTATTTGACATTTTGAAAAATTTGAAGAAACCTGAGCCACAAAATAACTTCGAACTGAAAATCTGAGTGAAATAAACGACCCCGACCCCAAAAATGCTCCATTCCTGGAGCGAGTTTGAAACTCTGACGGCTATAATTTATTAGTTAAAAAAATGAGAAAATCATATTTGGTCTATTTTTTATAAATTACTTCAAATGACGTTTTAAATCAATTTAATTCTTATAAGAAAAAGTTAGAATGCAATATTTTCTTTATAATTTAGTATGCAATCTATATATATAAAATGCAATGTTTGTCTGTTGATCTGTCTGTACCGCGTAGGCTCTCACACCGTTTGACTTATCGGGATCAAACGTTTTAGAGTAACTTCCCACGATTCTGCGGATTAAAATCAAAATAAATCAAAATTAAAAATCAATGCTTGTATATAAAAATCAAAATCGCCCTAAAGAGTGCGGCACATTTAGAACGTTCTTGCTGTCTGTTTTTCCATTTAGATTCTCACACCGTTTGACCTATTGGCACCAAACTTTACAGGTTCATTCTCCGCGGGTAACATAAGGTACTCTTGGTCTAAATCGCCCCAGGGATAGAACATTTTGGGCTTGGTCCTAATTTAAAATGCGTGTCTAAATCCTTCACCCTGTTCTGATTATTGTTGATATTGCAAAGTAAGAAGTAGGGATGACATCCAAGCATGACGTTACCAAGACGTAACAATGAACGACGTCAAAACGTCACCAGTGTGTTACATTATTATGACGCAACAATTACTGACATCGAAAAAGTTAGTGTATAGTATACAACATAACAATGGGTGACGTCGCAGAATGTTATCAGAGTGTGACATCAATGAGCCATAGCAATGATGTCACAGCTGTTACGACGTATGAAACAGCGATGGATGATGTCACAAAACATCAAAATGTGTGGCGTTTTGTGACGTAGCAATGATGTCACTATAGCGTTGTAATGACATGGTTTTGCGATGTAGCGAGGACGTCGCAAAAATGACAGATTGCGCGACGTCACGGTAACGCAGAAATATTGTAACATCATAATAACTTCGACCGTATGAAGTAACGTGAATAACTTAAAACTTCGGAGGGTATGACGTCATTTTGGCGTAGCAATGAATGCCGTCACATGTTCCGAAGTACAACGTAACAATGGGTGATCTCCCAGAATGTCATCAGTGTGTGACGTAAAGCATAACAATCAGTGATGTCCCAGAACGTCTGACGTCATATGATGTACAATGGGTGATATCACGAAACATCAATGTATGACAACAAAAGTGCCAGTGTAGGAGGTCATTATTTTTTCAGCTTTGCTTACAAGTAGAATATCATTCGCGACTATCAAAAAATCTCGCAAACCAGAAACTAATATCTCCCTACAAATGATGTACTAAAAATTCGTACAATGCTGGGTACACGGGTTAGTATTTTATATTTCTTTAATATATTTTTAATACAATTATATTAAGAATTAATTTTTAAAATTTAAGTGGAATTTCATTTTTTCTAATCGGTTTTAATCATTTAGATTCTCTTTGTATTTATCCTTTACTTTATTACGTTTTATATTCTACTAAAGAAAAATGACACATGATGTAATGATAAAATTCTTATTCCAATTCGAAATCACGTAACCGAAACCACTGTGGAATTATCACAGGACTCATAACGTCATTTTAGTCACTTGATATAGCTAATATAGCGGATGCCTGACGTTTCGACGATTCAATACAGTCCATTGAAAAATCGTTTGTTGTGGATTTATAAGGGACGATATTATAAATTTCCATATCTTATTTCATTTGATATAAAGTAAAGAAAAAATTTCTATCAAAATTTTGACTGTAAAATAATTATCCATTTGCGTAGATCTGGATCCTTTCACAGCTATTTTTTCATAGTGATCGATCCGATCATCATATAAACTGAGATCGTAGCAATTCCGGATTCTTCAATAACAAACCAGCTGTACAATATCAAGTTGCCGAAGATTGATACTATTATGCTCAGGCAAAGATTTTAAAGGAGGATTTTGCTATCGATGCACAAGAAGCAAAACAAAAATTCTATGGCAGTTGGCATATTTTATGAAAAAGCAGTACTGAAATATAAACATATATTTTTCATAATTTTTATTCTTTAATAAGACTTGGCTGTACATAGTCTCAGCACGATATATCAATTAAAAGTATAATTCGATACAATGTCTTTTTTGCCGAAATTTTACTCATGGAAATTTTTAAATATTCTTCAGCATTTCTCTTTTAAAGAGCCAGGATCAATAATACAAATCCACCAGTGCGCTATGTATCGAAACAAATATTATAATGGCCGAAGAATGGCTGATTCAGAAAAATGATAGTTGGCATATATGATTGCACTATATACTAGACAATGGTCGTGTATCTTAGTGGACACAAATGTAAAAATTATTATTCCTCTAATATGGTCGGCGGAGGATCCAGGTCCCAGACCGCCAGTTTTTCAGGAGGATTCCGGGCCCAGCCAGTTGAACCCCATCATGGGTTCAACTATCCGGTTGACCCCATCATGGGTGTTGGCCAGCCTATGATGGGCTCTATGAGTGGCCCCGCCAGATAACGAATATCCCATGAGGATATGACGGCTTAACCCAACCAACCCATCCTCTAATATGCAAATATGTGAAACCTAGCACAGATATCTGGATAGATAAATTTTCATGTTATTCTTCATTGGGAACATTAGGAGAAGTTTCTCCGTACATTCATAAAACCATTCCCAAAACTTTGTAGATATAGTAAGTGTAATTTGTACAAATCATGATGAAAGCTACAGGTCTTTTTTGTCAAGCCCTTCTACAAGCTGTCCACTATTATGGCATCCCTGACCTCCACCATCCGGCCGTTTAGCTGGATGGTGGAGATCAGGGATCGACAGTCCGGGCCCGAACTCCATGATAAACATTTTAAAGAAGTGGGACCCGAGAGTCGAACTCGGGTCCTTCAGAGTGGAAGGCCATGGCGTTTCCAAGTGGCCAATCCGGATGACGAAGGCTATAGGTCAAGGTCGAAGGGTTTTCTCTTTAGTTTGGTCGTTATTCATTCACCATATTTATCTCTATATATAAATTATTTCATATTGTTATCAATTTTTGGATATCCTGGCAATAATGTTTTTCGCTATCAGGCTAAAACACATAAAGGAAAAATATCCATTTTAAAATAATGTGTTTCAATAATATCATCATCTCAAATAAGAATAAACAGAACCATTGGGCCAATTATTAAAATGATATTATGATATATGCCAATGTAAAAACCGACTAAGTTAGAATTCAGTTTTAAATCTATATATCAGAATTTTTAATAAACAACATAATAATAATTTGTTAACTGCTTATTGAAAGGTTAAGTTAGGTTAGGATAGTTAAGCCTCCATATCGCACAAAGGATATACTTAATCTGAAGGCGGCTACTTGTAGAACCCATCACAGGCTGGCCAACACCGGTGATGGGGTCAACAGGCTGGATGAAGGGTGGGGTTCAACAAGTCGGGCCCGAATCCCTCCTGAGAAACTGGAGGTGTGGGACCCGATTTGAACCGGTCCTCCAGGGTGGTAAGCCATCGGTTTATCGCGCGGCTATGTCTTGCTGACGTTTATTGAAAGATTTAGGAAAATCGCATTTATTAAATTTTTTCATTGACATTCTAATTTAGTCAATAATTAGCCCAATCTCCTCCAAATACTACTCGCACCTCATCCTGATATAATAAAACAGATTACCCTTTTAATATTCATATCATACTAAATTTACAAACAACTTAATAAGAATTATTAAGTTTTATCTAATTTCAATCTCATTTTTAATAATTATATGTATTCGAATATAAGCCGACTTCTTTCTTAACTTTAAAATTCCTTAAAAATTTGAAACCCAAATATAAGCCAACTCCTAACATTCAAATATTAGGACGACATAATATTCATCGAAATAAATGAATAATTTTATCATAATTTTAAATTTTCCAATTTTTGACTGCTCAGTGTATAAGCCTACCCTTCTTTCTTCAAAAGCTTTTAGGAAATTTTTCATCTTCTTTACATGAATATATATATATAGTACAATATTTACAGTTATATGTTTATTCTCCGAATAAACAAGAATAAACAGATCTTCAAGAATAAATATCTCGAAGATCACAATCATAACATAAAACATTTAGTCACGTGCTATGACGCTTTATACGTCACCAGTGATCACGTGACTTATATGTAGATTAAGATGTTGATGGCGGTACTCCGCCAGTCGATATAATCCAATGGAATAGTGTATCACGAATTATTAAGGTCGATTTAAGGAATATTCCCATCTAAATCGACTAAATATAAGATAAGGAAGATACTAAAATAAAAACTGTAAAATAAATTGTCTATTTGAATGTTCAGTAAGATGATAGATTCCCCGTTTTAATTAAATATAGTAGATTGGGCATCGCCAATCCGGTAACTCTCACCTTTTATAACTTGTCACAATATGATCGATCGATAGCGAACGAATCGAACCACCCGATTCGGAGTAATTTTTATTTTAAAAGTTCCAGTTGTATGTAAAACTTAAAAGAAAACATCTATTCCTCCAGGTAATTCCACCCACCGACGGAATTGGTGGCAGATAGAATGAAAATCGAGTGTAGTCGAAGTCCTACTTTTACTTCCGGTATGGAGTGTGTCGGAGTGGATCAAAGGACTATCGACCAGGCTTTTTAAACCGTAATAGGATTTTTCTGAGAGGAATTCTCTCAAGACCTTTAATGGCGAGTACTTAAGACCATTGACACGGGATCAATCGACTACAGTATTACGCTAGAATGACACCGATACTATAGAATACAGCGCTTTTTATTCTCTTCTGACAAACGTCGGTTTGCTTCTTTTATTGCCTTATCTAGAAAGCGATTTTTCTACGCTAGTCACACTGGCCACTAAGTACTCTACTTCTCAAATCGCTTTTATTTACCTAAATCTTTCCAACTAAATTAAAATGGAGGAAAATTGGCCAAGTATTATAATATAACAATCGACCGATTCCTATTTATTCTACCAAAAGTAAACCGCCGGCTTTTGTATGATTTTTATTCATTCAAACTATCAGATATTTCGTTGACAATTTTATGTCCGCTATCCATCGATTTATAACCTGTTCCTTAACCAGTAACATCGATTAATATATTTATTTCATTAAAATAGACATAATTCCCGCATTGTTCCATCCATTCCCAAGCTGAGGTCGGTAATTTAGGCTCCAGAATTTTTCATTTTACATTTTTAAAGTGTACGAAACAACAAAATTTGTATCGAAAGGTCTGGTCTTAGCTGTCAAATTCCCAACAGTGAGTTTCATCACCTCCTGTGATGATCCGAGGCCCACCGGTGGGAAAACACTGATACGAAGAGTTTTCTTAGGCGAAATTTACGATTTTATGACAAAGTTGAAAAAAGAAAAAGTTTTCGAGAGACGAAATGTTTATTTTTGGATTTTATTTCTGCCATAAACATTTTAAAATAAAATTTTTCAGCCTCCGCTTAACCTGGGTCTCTGTTTTCACCATGTTAAAAATTGACCAAAAGCCGCCCGGGTTAGATAGCAACATTTCAATTGGATGGTTTTGGAATGTAGGCGAGGACCACTCGGCATAGTCAAAAAAATGTTCTATAAGAAATTATGGCGCACCACGGTCCAATTTTCAATTATTTTCGAGGATGGATAAAGATATCTTTTTTCGTTGGAGCGCTTTAATAAGTTTTACTCGGTGGCCGATAGAAAAGTATCCTCTACCAAAAACTTCAGCGCTTCCGAAAGGCTGGGCCAAGGGTACATCCGAATTACCACCCGAGGCCACTTTTTATTATTTTCAATTAAGCTACGCCGACAGTGAAAATGTCCGTACGCACCATCTATAGTAATTAAAATTAGTTGGTCGATTCTCTACCGGCGGAGTTTACAGTATTTTTATAGAGAAATTCCAGGTGGCGTTGATAATTAAAACGTGACAAAAACGTTTTTTTCTTTTAGCCATCCGTAATGCGAAAGACAGAATTACCCACGAATACCTATTCTATGTTGGAAAAATTTCTTTTCCGGATTTAATTTAAATTACTATTACACCATCAACTTTAACTAAGGCGATAGTAAAATACTCGATAAATCACGAAAATAATTTATTTTAAGCCGGTCTTCTTCCAAATAAATATCAACCAGTTTTATTACAGACTATCGATTAATAGCTATAATTAAATTTATAGCATCTTCTAAGGGACACTTTAGACACTTTTGGTTGGTGGAGGGTCAAACAAAAATATCTAAAGTGTCTATCGTAACTAAAGTAAAAAAATCTATATTTCTTTCCTCTCAGGCATTTAAAATTAATGCTTGAATACCCGTTGAAAATTATAAACCATTTTATTTATAAATGATAGAATTTTTCACCTTAACCAAAAATATCTAGTGTCTATCGTAACTAAAGTAAAAAAAATCTATATTTCTTTCCTCTCAGGCATTTAAAATTAATGCCTGAATACCCGTTGAAAATTATAAACCATTTTATTTATAAATGATAGAATTTTTCACCTTAAAACTTCCACTCGTAACTTATAAAATCTACTGTACTACAGTAAATTTTATTGAATTTCGACACAAAAAACTAATATTTCACGAATAATGGTGGTAATTTTTTTCTGAATATTTTTCGTAGATTCTTACGATTATAATAAATACCACGTGGGCCTCAATAAAGGACGTGTGGTCCGTGGCCCGCCAATTTCAACCGCTGTTCTACACTATGTAAGGAACCGAGTGGTAAATATATCGATATTGATGGAAGAAAAACAGCGATTATGGATCTGAGAAATTATTTATATAGAAGGAAAGCTTAAGTTTTACTCGTAATTACAAAGAAGTCAAAATTTCTATCATGGTGGCCATTCCAGCCTATGTGCATCGTCGGGGCGGCGCAACTTCCAGTGGATCGAGTGAGCGTTAGGGGTCTACCAGTCTCTGGTCGACCCCTATTAGCCCGACGGAACCACCGAAATCCTTCATCGATCGACCGAAAGAAAAAGGAAGAGAAAAAAACCATAGTAGCAACGGTTCCCTGGGCAACTGGTAGTAAACGTCAAGCTGGGATTACCGTCGCTAGGAGACGGCGGCACCTGGCAACTGCGCTCGATGCCAACACCATAGACGGCATTTTGTTAGTTGGACTGGTTTCCACCTTTTTCCCGTTCAGGTGAGTGTTTTTTGACTTAAACCGGCCGTTACCGGACCAGTAGTAAACGAATAGCGCCACCGGTGGTAACTCTACCTCCGCCCTCCCGTAGCAGCCAGTTATTCAAATCTCCCGGGTGTCCTATCGATCTAGCCTAGCTAGGGTGAAATATCTATTTATCATCATTATTTCCACCCCCGGCCTCCCATAAGTTATCACCTGCGCTAGAAAATCTTCCGTAGTATACATACAATATTGTTTAACTTTATGGGGAAAGACGGATATAGATCCGTCCACCTCTACCGCTGACACCACCACCACCTATGGCCTGTAATCACCCTCGGAAGGCCACCGTATTATAGTAGGTACCGTATTTCGTCCAGTCTTATCCGATCTGGTCCGATTGACCAACTAGTAAAAAGAGGAAAATTACCGTGGAGAAAAAGGGAGACGGAGCCAATTAATTCTGGAAATAATGATAACTTTATATCAGCCTAAACCCAGTTATATTTTGCACATCCGACTAGAAGAATCGACCGTTTGTTTGGTCGCTCGGCAACCATTTGTTACCGTTGCCAAGACGACGTAGTAACAAAACCCGTTGCCTGGCAGCGGGTCATATAAAACAAAATGGCCACCGTCGGCAGTATTTTTTGTAAACGAGGAAAAGACGGGACACCCGGTAGCCATCTTTCTTCTTTCGGACGTCCGAAAATGCCTGGACCCACAAATTCCGGCCGCCCATCGGCAGTATTTTTTGTAAACGAGGAAAAGACGGGAGATCCGTAGCCATCTTTCTTCTTTCGGACGTCCGAAAATGCCTGGACCCACAAATTCCGGCCGCCGTTTTAAATGATATTTCGGTAAGAGTTTATTATTTCTGCTGTGGGAGCGCCATCTGGAGCTTTCCATAGTAAACATTGGGAACCGGAATCCGTTTATCGCGTAGTTAAGCTGCCAAACCCGGATTAAAACTAATGCGTCGGTCGCTCACCATTTTTTAAATCAGGACGGAGAGAGAAACATGGCTGTTCTTCCATATTGTCGGTTTAACGCTTCTTTCTTCTAATACGGATTGACGAAATCCATCAGTTTCATCAATCCGTATTAGAAAAATATCTCGGTAGATGGAAAATAATTTCGGAAGGAATATTTTTTAAGGTGGTGCTTATATCGTCTTTTTTTTTTTGGTTAAATTAATTGGCTGGCCGTTAAAACCTGTTATTACTGGAGAAATATTTACGCTACGGTGGTATTGTCGTTTGTTACTAACGAAATTGGTGTGGCTACCCCGACGACCACCTAACTCTCATCAACGAAACGAATACAATTAATGCATTTTCTACTTCTCGGCAACAAATTAACGTCAAATTAAATGCCGTTTCCATTATAAAATAGAAATAATAAATTATAGATGAATTCGTGTATAATCTCCCAACGGATGTAACAGCGTGAATTCGTGGTTAACCAACTTTGTTACTGTTGAATCGGAAATATTTTTGACAGTATTATCTATAGCATTTTCTTGCTCACATCTTTCCATAATCCAAACAAAGCTGATAAATATATATATATATATTTTAAGATAGGCATATGTAGTAAAATATCTCGATTATTTTTCCTTTAACTCGATTATTTGTCTCCTTTAACTCGATTATTTGTCTCCTTTAACTCGATTATTTATCTCCTTTAACTCGATTATTTGTATACTAGTAAAATATCTCGATTATTTGTCCCTCGAGTGAAACGCGTGCAGTGACGCAGTCGAGGGAGAGCCAGGAAACAATTGCATTAACGCTACTATTTGTTTTTATATATAATCGATTCGATTGGTATAAATCAACCAATCATACTCGATAAAATATATAACATAATTTTACAGTTTTCATTCAAACAATATTGGATATTACTTAATTTTTTAATTGCGCCCTCTCGATAAATTTCTGGCTGTCCCATTCTACGCGGGATCGAAGATTAATCGAATTATATGGACTACAATATAATAAAAAAGTGATCATCGATATCGGTTACGCTAAATCTCATTTGTGGAAAATATACTCTTTATATATTTTTATAAAATGTGGGAATTATTTTTCAACTTTCCTTACGTAATATGTTTGGTCCAGATGATCAAAGATAGTTTATTTTACTTGTTTTTTTCCGCCAAGGAGGTGGAATGTCGGATACCGAAGATCGGAAATTGGCTGCTATATATATAAGGTTAAATCCGTCTCATCTCTTCCTTCATTTCGATCGATTAGAAATTACTTCTGACTGCCTTTACTGACAGATGTTTCTCAGCCGAAAAGTTTGATCAAAACTGAGCGATTTCGTTTCGTCCTTTAAATTCTCTATGGCAATGGACAACGTCCATGTTAGATATTGCGCATGCGCCATAACGTAGCCACCTATTGACGAATTTTATAATCTTTCGACCGTGACACCACGATCGTGAACGCCTGTAATGTATTATCAAATCGTAACATTGTTTGCGGAAAAACAACGAATGTTCCTGAAATGAAAAAGGAAGTTATTGAACAATATTTGGATATTTTCAAATAAAAGATACAAGTATGTTGTTGATAATTACTGTTATATCAAATCAACGTTCGTAGCCAAGCTGAATATGGTGGAATGGGCTTTAACCCCTTCAGATCTGAATTTTTTTTATAAGTGAAAAAAAAAATTTTTTTCATATATTCATACAAAGTGGGTGACAAATAACAAACTAATATTAAAAATTAAAAAATTCCACAATAATTTTTGCTAATTTAAACATGTACATTGTGATGTATAAACCGTCTTAAGCATTAGAGAAAAATGTGAAACTAAAAAATTAAGTAAATTGGAATATTTAATATAATTAGAAAAAAATACATAGACTCATTAACACTGTAAATGCTGTTGAGGTTTGTAAAATAACTTTAGAAGTTGATGTACATTACAATGTACTCCAGGTCTGAAGGGGTTAAAGAGCAAAGTTCGAGCCAGATACAGAACTGAATACTGTATTATTTTGTTGTTATTCTGAAAAAAATGGAAACCACTGATTCGTATTACGAATGTCTCGCCGGATAAATATTTTTTTAAAATTTATATACTAATTATAATTCTGATAATTAAATATTAAAGCAATTTTATTTTATATTTAATCGATTAAAAATTTAAAATTCTAACGAATAAAATTATTTTTTTAGGAATTTTTTTTTTCCATAGAATTTAATTTTGATTAAATTACTATTACATTTAATTCAACGTAAAATATATTTATTTGTTTAGTTATTTCATTAAAGTGCGTAATTATTCTCATTCGTTTCTCTAAAATACATTTTTGTTTGAGATCCGAGGAAAAACAGAAGGAATAACATCTGTTTTCAAATAACGTCATTTCAAATGAAGCCAAGGCCCCAAATCACTTTCTACCAAATGAACTAAACAGACTCATATTCCTCGTAATTTGGAAATGTTGGCCAACATTACGACGAATTTTTTATAATCCATTGCTTCCAAATAGCATCGTCTTTCGGAAAACAATGCCATATTATCCCAACAGTCACTTTTCCATTATAACTTTTGCATAACGGTACCCAACAATGAATGCAATTCGTGTTGTTACGCGATTCCAGTCACGTAATTGTGTTTCGTTTTATCGCCATAAAGTAACGCGCGTACAAAGTGGACATTGTCCATTCTCGTCACTGTATGTTTTCGAATTTTCAATTAAAACGTGGCCATTACTTTTTGCCAACTGCTTGGCGCGGTCATTATTATACTAGAAGATATAACCAACAACCGATAGTTCAGATCTGACCTTATGTAAAACACCGACAGGATATGTATCCCATTCATAAGATTAAGGTTGGAAATAATCCTACAGAAATTCAAATACGTTATTTATTATTCGTCTTACAAATTTGCCATAGAATCATTTAAATACGAGTTTGTTTAGCCCCACACGGAATCTACACATATAAAAACGCTTAAGGACCATATACGAATGTGTATGAATGTGTGTTGCCTGTCCGCACGAATTTGAGTGTTTCTCTTTGACCTAGAAAGCCGAAATTTGAAGATATTATAGACAGACTACTGAACTAGTTAGGAAAAATATACAATTCGAAATTTCATCCCAAAGGTGTAGTGTATGGAGAAATTAAATCTCCAATGTTTATTTTATGGCTTAAAATCGTTATTTCTCGACCATTTGAGTGTTTTGTGCTAGAAAAGTGTTCACATATAGGTTGAAAAAAATTACAAACTTATTTAAAAGGAGATCATAAAATGATGAGCTCCCAAATTTGACGGATTTATAATTTTGAGTGAAACCAGATATACGCAGTGTTGGGGGCTACAGATTACGAATCTGATATAGTTTTTCGAATTCAAAATGGTAGGTGGATTCAATATGACGAAATTCGAACGGGTATTTTAATTTAGTCCAATTTTATTGGCCGGATTGACTATGTGGAAACACTATGGTTTTCCCTTCAGAAGACTGGGCTCGGATCCGGGTCTCATCCCTTGGAAAGTATTTGGAGATCTGAGCCCGTTCTCGATGCCCTTCTGAACAATCTGCCATCCTTTAATATAAGCGCCCTATGGCCGGTTTCAAAACTAGTGTCATTTGTTGAGAAAAAAATACAGCGACCAGCTGCCACAAATATTTGCATCGCTTGGTGAGATACAGTTCATCTATCCCTGTTGTAGATAAATTTATATACTAGTCAAACATAACATGTAATGGTAATATCGTAAGTCATAAACACCAAGGGGCAAAGATGACTGATCTAGTAGGCTATATCGATAGGCCGGTGTATTATTGGAATGACAGTTTCTTCATACCGAAGAATGAAAAAATCCGAAAATTTACCAAAACAATAATTTATAATAAAGATATATATATAGTTTATTAATTCTCTCTCATCCATTCATAGGATACATGTATGGGAAACTAGGAGACCGATAGTGATTTGGATGAAGTTTTCAGCTGATATTATTGTTTCATTCCCTCATTAGCGCTTTAGTAGGATTCAACGAAATGTAGGCCATTATATTCACCTTTCTTTCGGGAAACAACGACTTATTCTGTTTTTAATATTCATAAAAATCTATATTTCAAGTTGAAATTAGAGAAGAGATAAACTCTTCCCATCCTCGGCCAGGAAAAATATTAAAAATGTAATTACTGTATTTTTAAATTCGAGAATATTAATTAAATTCCCCATTACACACATTTTAATTTGCCTTCACTAGTGTGGTAGTGTATAGTATTACCTTAGTTATACTTTTGTTTCAAATAATTCGATGACCGTCCTTACTTTTCCCCAATACTTCCGGATACGCCGTATTCCAATTTCTCATACGAAAAATTAGTTTATTTTTTACACGAAAAATAATTATTAAAGTATAAATGAAGAGATTTTATGAAGTCCTACCGTACAGTATCACTAATTTTATTTAAGAATAGGATTATACTTCGGCTTACTGTACGCTAGATCGAATAGGAACCAATCGGAATTTTTTTAAAACAAGATTTTCAATGGAGCTTCGCACACGGATCGTGTACAGTATCACTAATTTTATTATTTAAGAATAGGATTAGACTTCTGCTTACTGTACGCTAGATCGGATAGGAACCAATCGGAATTTTTTTAAAACAAGATTTTCAATGGAGCTTCGCACACGGATCGAAAGCGTCACCTCGGATCGGATTGGATCGGATCAGTTGGACAGAGAGAGAATGCTTAGATTGATTCCCAAACACCGCGCATGCTCTGGCTCAGTATGAACCTTCGTTGCTATCGCATCATCCAATTTTAATATTTATTTCTACGCATATTTTGTTTATAAATGTAATTGTGTCTTTTTTCTATTGTCACGTATTAAGTGAGCGAATAAAGTGTGGTACTTTCCCTGTATTTTCCTGGTTGCGTTTATGTCGTCACCTCAAGTCTTTTCAGAATGCTACTTCATCGGCCGCCAGCCACTCAGCCACCACCATCGCTCTTCACTGCTATACTCATTATTGATACATTCTCTGTGACTGCTGTTTCCCGATTGACACCAATTCCGATCCTCTCCGAACTAATGCGCGGACAAAATTCCTTTCGTTTGTAGTTGTTGCGTTCCGATCTAGTGTGCGGTAAACTTTAATCTTATTCCCGATTAATAACGTTTAAATGTGGCAATGGTAAACATTTAATGCGCAAATTAAAATACTTCATCGGTTTCAACGGTGTCAAACGAATAACACAGAGAAAATGAGAAAAACTCCGCGTGATACTGCGCTAAGTTTATATCAGGCGCGTGCTGTTCTCTGTGGCCAGATATCACGTAAGGCGGATATAATATGAAAAGTTATAACAACACGACACCGTACTAAAACTTTGGAAATTATATCGTTAATAATATCATATATATATATAATATATAAAACTTAAAAGTCAATAATAACTAATGTATCTTTCAGTGCAAATTGGGCGCTTAGCAGAATCCTCTCTAAATCATATTTTGCTTCCTGATCGTCCCGCTATATATGACTTTGTTCGACTCTTCGTGCTCTTTCGAATAACACCAAATTTGTCTACGTATCTCTAACGGATGGCGTAATATCCATCCGTTCTATGCCTATCTATCCTAATCCGTCCGTTCTATCCTAATTCTAAAATAATCTACCAATATTAATATCGAAGTTTAGGTATCAGTAACTCTAAGGCGATCCCAATCCAAGAATACGAATTTTTGAAAGTTTAAGAATAGACATTCTGAAACTGGATCTCTTGGACTCGATTTGTTTGCGTTATAAACTGATTTTTTTATAATGAAAACACACTGTATTTTGTAAATTGTATGGAATGTAACAGCATTGTTTCTTCTACCGCCTCCATATATCCCTACAGATTTACGTTACAAGTATTTTTGATACAGAGGAGCTACGTTAAATAATTTTTATTAAGTCTCCATAGAAATAGCTTAAGAAATTGCCTAATAAACCAGAAGATCTAGTTTGATCCTGTAGTGCATTTTCTATTTTGTCTAGAGTATAATTTATCGGTATTTGTGTCATTTATTGCCACCGGGCTATTAATTATTCAAAATTTTCTATTAAAAATTCAAGACTTTTCTCTGGTGGTAAAATCACACGGTACAGAAACTATAATACTGGTAAATGAAAATGCAGATGCAGGCGGGAAATGCTATATATAATACAGTATTGTTTTTCCCAATTCGACGCCTGGGCCTATGCTGATATATAAGCTTATTAGAATAGCAATCACTACCAATTTGTCAAAATTTAAACGCTCGTTTCGATTTGTCATAAATTATTTATATAGTGTTTGGATTCGAGAAAATAAATTCCGTTTTTAAAGGTCATTAACGGATCATTCGGCGGCGCTTTACACGCATGATTTACGAAGCACCAGTCAAAAATATTCCGGTTTTAGCTTATTTTCCGATGCAAAGTGGGACTTGTAAGATAGGCCATTGTGTCGCTGTTCATCTCCAAGAAAAATCTTAAAAAATTACACTAATTGATGAAGCTTTATGAAATTCGATAGAGTGGTCAAGACGACTTTGATGACAGTTTTTTAGTCCCGGATTTTTTGTTATTCCAAGTTAGCCAACACCTACGGAAAGTAGGCGATTAATTCATTCCAGTGTTTTCCGAATATTTTAAAATAAAATAAAATAGCATATTGCATTTTAACTAAAATTCTTACTAGGTAGTCGGTAGGAATCGATAAATCGGTAGTTTGATTAGTCTATTTCTTCTCTGTATCTGTAACAGAGAGCTGCCACGAGTAACAGGAAGACAGCGGCCAAGATTCTGTTAATGCGAAAATTTGATCATATAATAAAATTCTTTCATTCTTATTACGGTGGAAATATATGGCAGATATAACAATAAGGCCATCAAAATCCTAGGTGAATATCAATCGTTTATGATTTTTATCAGTTATCCATTTTAAATTTAAATGTAAGATATAGGTATAGATCTTTTGACACAAAACTGCGAGTGCACATAAAATAATTACCACCGACTGAAACGACTCAAGGCATTGGTCGAATACCGTGGCGGATGAGCGGATTCATCCGATGAATGCTATAATTGGTCGATCTTCCGACTATACGAATGGCCCTAAATCGATAAATTAATGGTTTGGCCCTTAAAAATAATATTTTATGCCCAAATAAAATTAGCTTCTTTTGGAAGGAAGAGCTATAGTGGAAAGAATATTTTACAGGAGTGATGAGTTTTCTCTCCTACCAATTTCACATTCGGATGGCAAACAGTTGGCACGATATTAGCACAATAATGAAATCCTTTGGCTGTCGTCGGGGTGAACTCGGAAAGTAATTTGGAATCCATTCTCCCGCAGGTATCTTCCTTCCAAATTTAATTAAAATTGACTTTCTAGATCAAAAGATGTATGGGATGACCGAGATCGGCACCGCCATCTTATCGGCCGCATCTTACCGGTTGATGAATAAATATTCAAATTATTTTACAATTTATTACTGTAATTTTTATGGCCCGCAAAAAATCAGATATCCATTAATCGCTTCCTTAATCTACTAATCTTTGACGTCCGAAAGACTTTCCAGATTACTGCAGACATTTTGTTTAAGAATTTTTAATTACCGGCCAGATTTTTGAAAGATGTTTAGCCAGAGACCGCTGATCAATTAATTTACGAGTAATTAATGCTAGTATTGCCAAGCTTCTGGCTATTTATTACTTAACGCCAACGACACCGAGAGTACCGGGAAGATCGATAAATGGCCAAGAATGCTGGTGATTTTCACCATTTGTTAGCGCTGCACTCCCGCTCAATCCGTCATCATCTAGCGAAACTTTACATCTGGCAGATCTGATGGAAGAGCGACGTAAACCGACCGTGTCGAGAATGAAAGCAAAACCTTTCATACCGTACGTCGTAGCTGCCACCAGTTGGAGAGGATGGCTGTCGATAGATAAATGGCCAATTTTCGATTCGAATGCTGTACAATCGAGATTTATATAAACAAGAAGAAATAGCAAAACGGGTCTATACATTTCGATCAAATATTTCGGAGAAGAATGGTGGTCCAGCGGTATTTTTCGGTTATAAAGTAAAAATCGCCTAGAGAAATGTCATCTATTTTAGTAAGAGAACCGTATAAAAAGTTTCCGGCTCCAAATCACTACAGTACAGGTTAAACTAACTGGTAGGTAGAATTTCCGTAACATAGAATTATATCTTATTTCTCTTGTTCCGAATTAGATATCGGCCAATCGATATAACTATAATTTTATTGATAGAAAGAATCAACTCCGACCAAGTACCGATTACAAAAATAATTTCATCTATTTTAATGAGAAGAAATTAATTATATTTTTAATCAACGTTTGGAATATCATTCACTTCCGCGATTTAACATACAACGTTGGTTTCTCTGGCCTAGCTATTAACCAACCAAAACATTTTTCGTAAATTAAATATGGAAATGGCTGTGTTTGTAGAGTCTTGAATAGCGGCCGACCAAAGAACTTTACAAAGATGAACATTCAATCCTGTGATTTTAATAAAGGTGAAGGAAAACAATGACCAGACCAGATCCGTATCCATCTTTCCAAATTAAAGAATACGATAAAGCCGGATGGCATCGATTTCGATTAAAACGCGCGATTCATTAGTATAATATAAGTTTAAAATGACAGAAATTGTTTAAATCGAGCATTTTCAGTATATTTTTCAAAGGAAGAACAGACTTATAAGATCATCCTGGTGTCTGACTGCTTTTTGTCCCCCAATAATAACTTTTGAACTAAGTAGCAGATTTTCATTAAATTGGTGGTGATGTATCGCTCTTAGAGGCCATCTCGACATCGCATTACTTATTTGTTTAATTGCCAGCTTTTAAAAATGGAAGACGTTCAAACTTCCGAGATACTCTCTTAATACATTCTAAGCTATTCATTCGATTTTATAAAGTTTAGAGTGATAATGATGGCTTTGAATATGATCTCGAGGATATATCGATTAAACCTTTAGCTTTAACTTTTTAAAAATGGAAGGCTTTCAAATTTTCAACGGTTTCTCTCTAATAACTTTATTTTATCGATTTTATCAAATTTTACACCATAGTCAGACCATTAACGTCGAATTTTAAACAACGTCAATTTACCTCGTATATTTATTACTTTAAAAGTTCGATCTTCCGAGATAAAGAGGGGAGAGCGACGAACGATAAGGTTACCCAATAGAGTTAAGATCTTTATTTTATTTTTTATCATTGGCCAGTGATGGCGCTAAGCGTTAAAGACCGGGGTAACGTATGGCTTACTCGCATTGTTTGCTATAACTTTTAAACAGAATATACTTAGGTTATTATTTATATAATGTATAAATTAATGGCATCGAAGATGATATGGGTGGTGGCATATATTTTAATTCCTTAATTTTTATTAAATGACGTGCTGAAAAAGTAGACTATTATTTTTTCAAAACTGATTGTACAGTACATAATTGTTTAAATCCTGGTGTAGTTTCTGATTAAATATTCTGGAATAAATACATTGTATAGCCGTGGTATTTATAATATTTCTACTCCTACCAAGTAACCGAATGATGGTGGAGTTAGTATAAATAATTATCTGTTACGTTATGCCGGTCGGGCTTCGAGTATTCGATAAAAAATGGCCCAGACTAGTGACCAATTCTTTTAAATGGATATGGACACGGAAAGGCGTTATGTATAGATAGTGGCAGCTGTTCCGAGTTTATTCTCCATCAGGATATATAGCTCGGCATGATAAAGGCCGAAAGTAATTTATAGTTGTAATACCGCTAAGATAGTGGCAAGATAGATGGGAAACGCATCATCAGCCAACAGAAATTCTTGCGTTAATAATTATCCAGCCAATAAAAATATATTCATCCGAATGGGATTAGACCGGCTCCAAGACCAACTGGTATTCAAAACACTCGACTATCATTCCTATAGTCGAGTTTAATAGAAAGTATTTTATGATGGACTACCGAAATCTGTGCGCGAGAAATATATTCAGACTGTTTAGTTAAAGCGATTATTTTTGTTTTTCATCTAATGGAAATTTTTATCAACCGTCTAAGACGGTCAGAAATAATTGATCAATTAAGTAGAAAAGAATAATTACGGCATTATATGGCCGAGACCATTTTTGATAAAATGTAGTAGAATATAAACACGGATGACTGTAGGTGTAGTCAGAAACTATGCACTAAAAAAGTAAATATTACTTATCGTACAGAAGCATACATGGAATGGAGGAAGATTTATATACTGGTATGCGTGTTGATGGTTAGAAACCGATAAAAAACGAGAGTGGATCTGGTGGTGGGGCTATTAGAGAAGAATACTCCCGAGGCGTGTGTCAGTTGGTATTTTGTCCGCTTCCATCCGGTTAAATTTATAAAGTGACATTCTATGTTAAAACTTTATCTCTTTACATCCGATGCGTCTTTGAGTCAGCTTTATTGATTAAATCACACCTTTTAGTCGACTTTCCACTCTCATTAAAATAACGGAAGTAGGATTTACTTTCCAAACGTTTTTATTCACTTAACTACGAAAAAGCCAGAAACCATGGCGGTTTTTATAATGCGGCCTTATCCAGACCTAACCATAAGAACCATCACATTTTCGTTTTTATTTCGAAACCCATTTTAACAGCAATGTGAAAATGTCACGCGTTAAATATGGTCGGCCACCATCTCTCCCAATTGTCACCTGTTCTTTCCTGCATGCAATATCCGGTATCTGGACTGGGAATAGGCAACAGTGTACGTTTTAATGCGGCTCCTTTAGCTTGGAAATGATTTTCCAACTTTCCAGTTGACATCTACCTCTTAGTCGAGACGCTGTTCTTCTCCAAGAATCGAAATAGGGAAAAATGAATAATGATCTTCCTTTAAAAATTATTGGATACGGTTGGATAAATTTCCTATCTGGATCTACTTCCAAAACTCTCAAATTTGGTCAAATTTATCCCTTTACTCGGCCCTACAAAAATGAAATCTCTGGTCAAATCGAATTAGCGCCAAGCGCATTCCAAATTAAGTGTATATGTTCGACGAAAAGTGAAAAACGGTGAAAATTCGACTTTTGTCGAGATAAATTGGAAACAGGAGGAAATTTTTTCTGGCCTATTCTCAGTATTTTACTCCGGTTTTAAAATAATTGAATATTTTAGTTAAGTGCAATGTAACGCTATGGTCAACGGATACTTTTCGTCTATGTTATTCTTATAAAATTGTCTCTTGACGCGTGGAAAAAAAGATTCGGAGTAAAAATAATTAGTAGGCGTTGAATGGATTTACTTAATAGATGGGGAGGCGGATACATATTAGGAGAAGGTACACGACTAATTAATAATAATATTGTTTCGTTTGTAATAACCATCGCTTCCAGGTAGTATGATAATCGTAACTTTCTGTAGGCGTAATAACGACTACATTAATTTAAAATCGATACGGTGTAAACATATCTGACAGAACGTAACGAGACCTTTAATAAATAGGGAGATCTCGCTTATTCCTAATTTTTGATGTCGACTAACGGTTAAGCGCGCCTACAATGTTTCTGGTGTAAAGAATGAAGCTGGGTATACCAAAGTCGTTATTCGTCTTCTATGGCGCGTTAATGTTAAACACGGTGTTTTCCTGGCCCGATGCATTTATTTTGGTATACAGTACAATAAAAGTGGACAATTCCGAATCCTCTATTGTAGCCAGGCAATGTAAATTAAAGCAGCCGTAAAATGTATGGAAACAAATCATTGGGTGTAATTATAAATCAGCCAGTGGTTAAGGAAGGCATTACGTAACAATAATTAGTCATAATGAGTCTGAGATAAATGACGCTATTTCGGTTATGTCTAATAACGGGAATGTTGGCTGGTTTCCTCCCAGCGCCTCCAATTGTGTGGCAATTGCTCTTTCCGCTACGTTTCCTATTTATTTTAGAGATTAAAGTTACATCAAAAAATCCAAAAAACTCTACCATATACGCCACAAATTGTGGCATTGGTAACATGTACCAAGTACCCGTGTTATTAAATTATTGATCCCAAAATATTACCATAGTAGAATCGGCGACATAATTTATAGCCAAAGGCAATTATTTATTGGTATTTTTAGTAAATCTGCCTACCGTTCATCCTATAAAGAATATTTTTATGGCGTTTGGTAACTACGGGCGATAAAATACGAATATTTTTCCAAAATCTTTAGACCAATTCCAGTGCGATATTTTTTCATCGACTTGGTCGAAAAAACCATTTCGGTAGTTTTCAATTATCACAAAAGTATTTTTTGTATTGGTTTTAATCCGTTACGCCGCAGGCCTGCCAACTGCGCGACGTATAAATGGAGCTAAATGTCAGAGCTAGTTAAAATTTATAGCGTAAAAGATAATGGGATTTTGAATAATAAGTCAGTTGTAAGTTTAGTCATAAATGCGATAATTAATCTTGGGATAGCGACTAAGAGATGCTATCGAACTTTATCATTGCATCTTTGCCATGATGGTCTGTTACAATCTGGAAAGTATAAGGTGTTTTCCATTTGGGATTTTTATCCAAGTTGGAGACTGCTCGGTGGAATAAAAGATTACAATGCGCGCTTGTGTCTCGGAAAAGAATTTTCCTAATGAATAGCCGTTATATAAATTAATTAAATTTATGTAAATGACCGTTAAATTTTAAGCCAAATGGGATCTACTTATCTTAATACTGCCATTAAATTTTCTTAACGAGAGATGAAGATCGCATATTTCCGGTTGGTTGGAAATCGATCTTCGATCGGCAAGATCGACGTCGGTAAAACCTTTAAATTTCTCCCAGAACGATACTTAATCAACTAAAGTACAGCGTTTTTTAACCTAGATCATCACGTTGCCTAACCTCCACTAACTTCAGAACGAATTATTAGATTTTCAACAAATTGCAAATAGAAGATCTATGGTTTAGGCTAATCTGAAAGCCGTATCATTTTTTTGTAACAGATGTCGCCGCTTTCCACTCGGGTAGAGCACTTAAAGGCGGGGCAAAATAAGACCTTCCACAGGCTGATCCTGCTTCTTTGGCTGACCTCCTCTGTCCTTCTATAGAACGTAAGGGGTCAGTCGAATGAGGGAGAATGGAGATAGACGGACCGGGCCAAGACCCAGTGACAAATATTTTCAAGGGTAGGACCCCCAATCGAAACCGGGTCTTCCAGGGTGGTAGGCCAAAATGTTTCCACGCGGATTAGCCGCGTGGAAACGTTTTGGCTTATCACAAATTTCCGGCCGATTGCCACATCACTTATCTCCATAGCTTCATTCATTTAAAAATGGCGGACATTCAAAGTTCTGGGATACTTTTTTAATGCATCTCCAACTAAAAATTGGAATTATTGAAATTTTGTACCATAAAATGTCAAAAAAGCGGGTGGAATGAAGACGATGATATCGACCACCTATCAAAAAATCTTTATCTCGAACTGTTTAAAAATGGCGGTGGTTCCAAACTTCTGAAGTTTCCCTGAGACTCTTCGTTAGATTTTTGTGACATCCATCCTATGACTGAGACGACAGAAAATGAATTTGATGAGGTACAATAAGTGGTAATCCTTTATTTATAATTAATTATTCTATATATATTCGAGGACAGGTGGGGAAAATAGACGATTGGTTCTTTCCAGATCTATTGGTTTCATAATTCGGTTACCATTTCTCTTGGCATTTCCAAAACTAAAGTTACATAATTAAACGACTTAATTAATTATAGTTTGCTAAATTGGGTGGTAGACTAATGTTAATTTTTTGTATTCCAAACAAAGCACAACACAGCGTATCTAGACTGGATTTTTATGTCCACTTTTTACCAGTAGAATCTCGACCACAGTTTCGACTCCGGATAGACCCGCTGAAATGTAAAATTAAATAAATCAGACATGGTAGTTACTACGACATTCTTTTAGTTGGATATTTAAATTTGAAATAATAATTGTTTGTGTTGTGGACGGGCGCTGACAGGTAGCGTACCTGTTAATCGTTCATTTCAAAAATAATTACAAATGGAAAATATTGTGTGGTCGACGGTAGGCCAACCTTATTTCCATTCAGGAAATAATTATACAGAAAAATTGCCTTCTTTTTTAAACATATTTAACTGCGTAAAAATCACTGGATTGACTGTTTCAATGTTAGAAAAACGAAGCAGTCCTCCACTTTGGTGGAGGGGTCTTTTCGCCAACGTAAATTTAACGATATAGCAAATTGACTTTGTTTTGTTTGGCCAGAAGTATCCCATTCATGTTAATAACTGCGTTGATCACATCTTAATAATTAATAAATAGTGTAGTACAATCAATATCGAGTATTATACCACGTAACTCTTCCACTTCAATGGTTTCGTTTTTGCTGACCAGTGGCTAATCCAGTATTTATCGTCCATGGTAAAAATAGCAGTTTACGGAGATGGGATTTATCTAGCCAAAGAAAACTAGTTTCTCAAAATAATTTTAAACACATTATTTATATTTTAGTTTGGTATAAAAATCGACAAATTACTTAATGGATTAATTGGTAGCCGAACTCGTTCAAATAAACAACTAATGCGTGAATGGTCAGAGGATTCCTGCCAAAACACGGCTGTACGAGTTGGCCGAGTTAAATATTTGGATTTCTAGCGGATCCGGGATCCAATCGGGGTCTACCTTCCAAATTTATAGGAGAGATAAATCCTCCTATCCTCGGCGGAGGGCTAGTGGTAGGACCTGGAAGTGATGATCAGAAAATGGCCTTCAAAAATACAAACTATTTAGCCGATTGTTAGGGAGAAAAATTGTCTGCGATTAAACGCCAATATCTTACTAATAAAATCTGGCACAAATAAGAACTATCGATAGTATTACCCGAACGATAAATAAGCCATTCCATTTTATTCTAACAATTCCATAGCTAGATTTTTAGCATAGTGACAAAATATACGCTCTCGGCCTATCAAATTAACGAAAATTATATGGAGTAAAGCCTAGTACCAGTGGTGGTGACGGCCAGCGCACTCGTAATCTTGTTTAATTCAGAAATTTTTTCATATATTTTACTGATAGAGAATACTTTTTTCTTCGAATTTTTCGTTGGTGTACCCAAAGAAAAATCTGTGTTTAAAACTGGAAATAAATTCCATTTATTACGGTCATAAATTTTGACTATATATTTAAGGAAACGCTTCCCCCTTGTCATTCTGACGCCACCAAATCCGGAGAAAAGACGAGAAGACCAACTGGATCCAGACCGAGACGGTCTAGACGGTAACAAAATAGTGTTCTGATGACGGGAAATAACCTGGAGAAATCCAGCGGCGATAATAAAAAAAAAGAAATTCTATAGATGTCGGAGTCATTCTTTCTGTCGGTTGTCATCAGACTGAATCCAACATTGCTCTTCGTATCCGATAACAGCTGCTTTTAAAGAATAAAATAAAAACAACTTTATCTTGGTTGGAAACGGAAAGTAGTTTACTCGTAATTTTTCGAAATAAAATTCTACATATTACTTTTACTTCTTTGGTACAACCGAAAGTTATTAATGTCTTGGAAACAACTCGATTCCAAAACCACTTTAGACCCCGTGGCCTAGATATTAGCGGCCGCTGAAAATACCGATAGAAATTATTCCAACACTTAATTTCTACCCGTGGCTATTAAAAGTTTAATTGTCCACTCCATAAGTTAGAAATCTTCCTCAAAAATTCCGGAATGGATGGGTAACGTTAACCTTTAAGTGAGAGTATATGTTGGCCAATAACAGCCGAAATGGAGGTTTATTAGCGTGAGGATCATGGGCGCCACTCGCCAGATTGATGGTTTGGAGCGCCCGACCCATGGGTGCTACCATCACTTCCATAGCCATAAAATTAAACGACCTATTCAAATACAAATTTAAAAATGGCGAAACACTGAAAAGCGTAAATAAATAGTATTAAACCACGTTCCATATTTTTCAGTTTTTATATAGGAAATTTATTGATATTTTCCATACTTATATGCCATTTTGTTGGAAGAAGTGGACGATTACGATAAGAAATCGTTTAACGTACTATGGATAAAACCGTTTTTAAACCCTACTTTTTGGAACAGTGTTTGATCGCTAATTAATTTAAAAATTGTACATAAATTACAACTCATTATTCGCCGTACTCGGATGACCGACTACTATGTATATGAGGTATAGATTTATATGCGGAATAGTTTATTTTAATCGCAATTCCTCGCCCTCTTTATCCATTCGCTAATTTATTTATTTATTTGGTTTTGTTTGGCGCAAATGAAAGACTCTAACTTATATAGTCTACCATTCGTGCGCTTTTAATTTTTAAGAAAAAATGGAAAATTGAGGATTTTAATAATGACTAATCGAGTTAGTTCGGATGATTTTGACCTTCGATTAATCTTTTACCTTCGACTGTTGTAAACTGGCGGAGGTAAAAGGTAATTGTTCCAGGTTTTTCTCCTCTAATAACTTTTGAACTATTTAATTTGACAAATTCCAAATGAGTCCAATTAATCCCGTAGATTGGTTCGTTTAAAAATATCGGAGGCTCGATTTTCTTCCATTTCTCTGTCATAATTACGAAACTATTAAATAATTTTTATGACAGTAACCATGACATCGATTTAAATCCCGTATCCTTAATCATTGCAAAATAAAGAACAGGTGGGGAAAGTAGACTATTAATTCTTTTCCCATCGCTGGTTATTATTAATAATATATTTTTATTATTTAAAAGGTGATAGGTTAAATTATTCGGCAGCCGTTATCAGCTGTATTAATTTTATGTAAAATTAATGAATTCCATAATATACCAACCATATTATACGTTTCATATAATATACCAAACTATTATATTATTATAGTCGAGATGTTTATGTTCAAACTGTAATCGTCATAATAGTATATCCCAATTGAGCGGCTAGTGTAGCTTCACTAATTAATCCAGGCACCGAGTGCCTTTCTAAATGGAATACTTCCTGTTAAAGGTAAACATTTCATCGACCGATCTAAAATAAATGGCCAGAATTCTTAGATTTTTGATGATCTGATCGATTTTATAGCCGATATAACTGACACGTGGAAGATAATTCAAAATTCAGTCTGGTAAACACGGTTTACGGAAAATTCGCCCCCTGCATTTCGCCCCGAGAACGTTTCCTCCATAAACCGCCACCCTCCTTTACCACCAGAGAGGACGTTAGAACCGATGGTGGCGGCTTAAAGAGGTTTGACTGTACTTCCTCTCTATTATACACATCTAAGTTAGGAACTTTTGTGTATATGAACATATTTTATTTTCACATTTTAAAAATATCAAAAATTGCATAAAAGTTTAAAAAATTACAATAGCAAAATAGTTTAGCAGCTAATTGTGTCAAATCTTAATATAAATATAATTTGTTTATAACTTGGAACACTATTATTATATTGCATCCAGAGGTGCCAAAACCACTATTTATATACTGCAGTGTTGTGTAATACATACTATAACTGGATCAATTAGAAGTTTCTTATTTTAGAGATCTGAATATAAAATTTAAATTATAGAGTGAGATGATATATTTTTTTGGTATAAAATCTGCTATCTTTCAATATACTTTCATAATAAATTATACAATATAGTTTTACATTATATTTTTTACTAGAGCATTCTGCAATTGTAATATTTATTGATAAATCCTGAAGTGTTTTTAAAATTTTATAAAATTTAAAAATGAAATAGCATATTTGTATATATAAAAAATTCCTAACTAGAATATTTGTAACTTTAGGAAATCCTGTAATTATTTCATGTGTTAATAATTTTAATATTTCAAAATGGTAAATCTTTCATTAAAAATCTTTTCTTTATAATAAGATATATTTCAGATTCAAGAATAGTATAATAATACAGTAAGTCTCAGACTTGTGGTTTCAGAGATATACAGATTGTTGATTTTTGTTGATTTTCCATAAAATGCCAAAGAAAATGGCATTAAGCAATTTACTTTTTCACACAAATAAATAATGCTTATGGCCTTTAAGAAGTTATGATTATACTTTAAGCATAATTTACTTATTTATGCTTAAAATATGCTCATTATTTTGGTTTATCCATTCCATTTTCTAATGCACTCATTTGTGTATATCAAATTTAAGCATTATTGGACTTACACAGTTTTTAAATTACATGGAAATTTTTTAATGAATTAACTGCATAAATTGAAGACCTACTGTAATTGATCCAATCAAATAATCTTACACAATATACTATATACATTGTGTTTGGTACTCCAGGATTTAGTGTAAGAATAAATTTTGATTACAAACTTTTACTTAGGAATAAATCTCGGGAATATGTTATATTTGTAATAACAGGAACACCCACATATGCTTTTAGATATTGTAATAATGAAACTTAAAAGTCATAGACAAAATCCAGTTAAATATTCAAAATTTGCTTGCAAATATGAGTTTGAATAACCATTATATTCTAATTTACAAATTTAACCCAATATTTTATTGATTTTCAAAAACTAAATTTAATTTAAATTAATATTTTGAAATTTATATCATCATACAATTTGAAATTATGTAAAATGACAATAATCAGTTAATTAATTCATTTCAAAATATGCAATAATGATATTCTTTTAAAAATCATCAAAACAAATGAATTTTATAAATGTTAATATTAATTTCATTAATAATATCATTGAGAAGCATACAAAATAATAAAATTATTAACATTTAAATTATAAAAACAAAAATTTTTCTGCAAATATATAAAATATATTACCTAAATAGTTTCTTTGATGAGTCAAAATATTAAAGTCATCTGATAAAATAAATTCCTAAGAAATAAAAAAAATTATAATTATTTATTAGATATTTTCATTCAATAATCCAACCAGTTGTTTAATTTACTATACTGAATAATTTCAAATAATATTTGTTAAGTAATAAACAATAAAATATTTTATTTGTTTTTTCAAAATATTAATAACAAACAAGAATGAAACATTTAATAAGCATTTTTCAGATTTTATTGAGATCATTTCTAGTTTTATATGCAAATAATCACATTCAAATAAAATGAAACTAAAATTTTTATAGATATAAACTAATCTACTTATGTAGTATTCAACAAAATTTATCAAATGTATATGAAATTGTGAATAATATAGGATAGATAACTAAAAAATATCAAAAATACTGAATGATGCACTTAAAAGTAACCTTAAGAATTCATATATATATGTATATATATATATATATATATATAGATGCTAAAATGTTCACTTCCCACATCAGGTATTGATAAACTGAATTCAGGAAACTCAATGTCATAGTTTTCAAATCCAATAAATTTAAGCACTTACTAGCAGTTTTAACATATAAAAATATTTTATTAACCATAACGTTTTTGGTATACACCATCTTCAGCAATATTCTAATCATTACAGAATATATTTAAATTTTATGTCAGAACATTCATTATTGTATGTTTTAGAATTTAAATGAAATAAAACATTATCATAATTTCCAAATGCAATTGATAGTAATTATTTTTTTAGTGTAAATTAGAATAAAATAGATGAATAATTATATTAGAATAGTCCTGATATTAATATAACCAATGTGGTAACCAACTTTAGTTTCAATATTGTATGCGTATTCACTTGATTATTCAAGTTATCTTACGTATTTTGTATAGCATACAACCACGCAGCTGACATTCCTTCCATTGTTTTTTCGTTAATTACATTAACCTTCTTACTTCTTTTACAATTTTCAATGTTTCTGTAAAGAATCTTTCTTTGTGACTTGTACATTTTCTAACTATTCTGGCATCTTGTCATCTTATTGTGATATTCTCATAAAATCTCGTTGCTAAAGCAGTATTAAACTTATCTTACTCTATGTCTCTTTGGTGTTCATATAATCTATCTTGGAGTTTTCTTTTAGTTAACCTTATGTAGTATTCTTTTTGTTCTAAGACCCTATTTTCTATTGGTATTTGATATACTCCTTGTTTTTTTTATTTCTTCTTTCTTATCTTTTTCATTCCTTAATACATCAAATACAATGGGAACTCTTATAGGGGCTTTTTAATTAGATTTTTAACGATTTTAAAGTTATTCATGTGATATGAGAGCTTTACATATTGGTCTTGGTTAGTGAGTGTGTTTGTTGAGACACACTGATGATGTGTGTTATCCATGTTTTGCTTATCAATGTCTTTTAAAACTTTATTAAGTATTGTCGTATAAAACCTTTTTTAATAACCACTTTTTTACCACATTTGAAAACTTATTTCTCCCCAATCCTCATTTGATAACTTATTTCCTCTTCTCAATCCTCGATTGTGTTACAGTGCATGACAGTTGTTTTGAAATAGGTGTAAAAAGCTGTTTTTTTTTTATTTTTATTGGATCATTTGACTAATATGAGATGACTATTAGACAGTTTCCTATATACTTTGGTCTTAAAAGAATTTTCCTTTATCTGCACTTGCAAAAAAATGCACATTTTCTGCATCTTTTGTTCAGTTTTAAGCGTTTTAGGCCATAAGTTTCATTGGTGAAGGCTTTTTCTAAATCCTGTTCTAGCTAGTTGCTTCCAAATAACAAAGATGTCATCTATATATCTAGTATAGAATTTACAATGTGTGGTAAAACTAGATAGTACTGCCCAGGCTGGTACTGCCTCTTCTATACTTCTGATTAAGATTTCAGTCAAGAGACCTGTCATAGGACTACCTATTGGAACACCATATGTTTGTCTGTAGTACAGTCCTTTAAAAGTAAAATATGACTGGTAGCAAATCATATGTGCTAGATAAGTGTGTCAGCTATCAGATTAGCTCCTGGGATATTTTGTAACAAGAACCTATAAAACATTAAACAAATTGGCGGTAATTCTAAAGATGGAAATAGGCTTTGGAAATCTAATGTTGCCGTTATATCATTTCGTTCTGGTGTTTCTTGTAAAAGCTTATTAAGAAATGTTTCTACCGACATCACTAGGTTAGAATACCCTTGTAGTTTTTCAAAGCATTATTTTGCTAACTGTTTCTCAATATTATAAAATGGTGATTGCCTTTCTCTCTACGATCGATCTAGCGCTTATTGGGTGTTTTGTGTGTTTTTATATATGCAAAAAAGTCTAGGACATGCTAGGCTATCTATCTTTTTACAATTAATGAAAACTGGAAAAGTTTTTGATTTAAGGATGGAATATATCTTTTTAGCTAAAACTTTCATTGGATCCTCTTGTAATAATTCTGGTTTCATTTTCTTCTATATATTCTTCTAAAAATTTATCATATTGGTCTCTTTTTATATCTATTAAATATTTTATTCTAATTTACATAAAAAAAAAACAACAAAAATCTACTATCAGTTGCAACTGGAAACTATGATAATGTTTTATTTTACTTTATTTAAATTCTAAAACGGGCAACAACAAATGTTCTGATATAAAATTTAAATATGTTCTGTAATGATTAGAATATTGCTGAAGATAGTGTATATCAAAAATGTTACAATTAATAAAATATTTTTATATGTTAAAACTGCTAATAAGTGCTAAAATTTATTGGATTTGAAAATAATTTAAAAAATAAGCAGAATTAAATGAGTATTATCAATGCCATAAATTTGAATTCATTTTTTGAATGAAAGCAATTTTTGACTGAATATTTGTTTCCAATTCTAACAATAAAAGTGTAAGAATATAGACTACTTTTAAGTACACCACAATTTATCATTGAAAATAATAACTAAATAATTTAAATCTAAAAATAATCTGTTTAATCAGTTTATTGTAGAAAAATTTGATAATGATTATAATTCACATTTTTAAATGGGCAGATAATGCAATCGTTTCTTTAATATACATGATATACAGTAAGTAGTATAATAAATATGCTATTTATATGAACAATAAAAATTTATGCTGATATATTGCTTTTCAATTTTATGTATATGTTGAAAATAAAATTTGGAGGATTTTTTAATAATAATTTGTAGTTTTACATCTTTTTACAAAATAATAAAATTTTCTGAAGAGTGAACTAAGTAATTAAGTTCTAAACCAGAATTTTAAATAGTCAAAATAGGATGTAATGTTGTTATTATTATTTTGGTCATCAAAAGTTGTATTACCTAAATGACTAAGCAAAATAATGATATCTTATCTGAAGAATCTGAAATCAAAACCAGATCCCATTTCTTGTTTTATCAAAGAGTTAGACTGGTCATTGATCCCACCTTTGACATATCAGCCAATCTTATTGTAGATATCGCCTAGATATAGACTTCTGTTATGCTACTTATATCCAGATTTGTAGTATTAAACATCACCTTAAACATACCTAACCCAGTCACCCTATTCACAAGATTAACCCCTTGAGTGATATGGATGTTTTGTAATTAAGCCTAATTAATATGCAAAAAAATAAAAAAATTAAAATTGTGAAATCTTGCTTAATTTTTATTGAAATCTTTTAAAATTTTCAATATTTATTGCAGATTTTGTTCTCTTTCTAATAGTATAAGCATTTTTTTGTAACTTTTTGCTGTGTTTATGAGATTGGCAAAAACATGATTTTTTTTTTTATATCCAATTTTAGCCATCCAATGAAATAGTCAATATTTTTAGATAGTGACAAGTCTTCTGAAAAAAATGAGCCACAAATGAAAAAGTTTGGCCAAAAATTTCAGAAATTATTGATAAAAAAACCATGAGTTAGGTAACATCTGTTGAATCAAGTTACATCATATAATTATTAAAAAATTACATGAATTCATTGAAATATTGTCATTTTTATTAATTTATCATATTAACTTATCCTTACTTCATTTACACAATTTTTCACAATATTTTTTACAAATGTTTTTATTTATATCAAAAAATCCTAACATATATGAAAATAGCCTCATCTGGTATACCCATACCTAGCTATACAGCCACTCTTTATACGGCATTTCGCTATAATGGTTTTTTTTTAATTATGGCACTTTTTCGATTTATGGCCCACGTTTTGTTTTACAGCCAAAAACAATGCTGTACTGTTAGTGACCTTCTGTTTACTCGCTCCAAGAGAGTTCCAGTTTCTCCCTTTAGGAGGCGCTGCTACATTCTGCCTCATAAAAATACTGTACGAGGAATGTTTGGCACAACATTGTCATCATTTTACTACGTTGTCACTTTAGTGTATTAGACGTGTTTATTCTTGTTTGTTTTCTGCTTGGTTTTTGTTTCTGTTTGTATTAATTGGTGAAATTGTAAACATATTTGATACTGTATGTATTAATCATTACTGCTCCACCGCCTGGTTAGCTAAGACACACCCTCCTCCATCCTGCACTCCTATAACTGGGCAGCCGAGACAAAGTTTAAAACCCAATAACTTCGTTATTTTTGCTTAAATTGAGAAAAAATGGTTAAAATCTCAAATTCTATCATATTTTTCATATTTCTATCGTATTATTCAAAAATTTGATTTTACGTTCAATATTTCTAATAAATTTTTAATTAAACCTTTAATTCCAATTTAATTTGAATCAATTAATACATTTGTGATCTTTAGACCGCCAGAAATTCAAGAACAGTTTGTCCGAATTTTTCCGACTTGCTCTATCATGTTCCACATTTTTTTCTTAGTTTATCTTTACTTTTTTTTTACAGATATCTTGATCCAATAAATTATAATTTGGGAAAGTTACCCCTTGTAAATAATATGATTTTAGCACTTTTTCACACACAAAATTTGATAGTTGTAAATAATATGATTTTACCACTTTTTCACACAAAATTCGATAAATTAATTTTATTTAAGTTTATAAATAAAATTTGATAAATTAATTTTATTTAAAAATATATAAATTTCTATTTATGATAAATTAGTTTTACACTTAATAAACCAAAATGACAGCACCATTGAGCAGACCAAAACGTAATCATAACAGCATAATTAGAAAAAACTTTAATGAGAAACGTTTTCAGCATGATAATGCCCTCATCAGCTCATACATTTATAATATTAAAAGAACTGTTATAAATGTATGAGCTGATGAGGGCATTATCATGCCGAAAACATTTCTCATTAAAGTTTTTTCTAATTATGCTGTTATGATTACGTTTTGGTCTGCTCAATGGTGCTGTCATTTTGGTTTATTAAGTGTATTAACCTAACAGAGCAGTAAGAAAATATAAAGGATTTAAATTAGTTTTATTTAAAAATATATAAACTTCTATTTATCAGAGAAACAAAACAACCAATTCCATGCTTAACGATCGACATGGAAGTCGGTGTTCTAAATTATGGCAGGAAATATCCAACGGTTTTTGAAATCAGCTGATTGTTTGTTTATATTAGTTATATTTTAAATTTAACACAAAAATTTAAATAATAAAGTAATTTTTGTGTTATCTGCAGTCGAAACAAGTAATTAGTAGACCAGGGGTGCATAATTATAGTCAAACAGCGTCCATCCAAAGTCAACTACATGACCTTAGGCTATGGGCTAGTTACATTGTGTTAACTAAGAGGAGAGCCATGACAACCTATCCCCTTTGTTTGAAAATGCTATTATTATTATATTTTAATTACTTTTTGAAAAATTGACTTAGAATGACTAAATACAGAGAAATATTTAACATATGCCATTTTTAAAAGGCACTGAGACAAATCTTGAGTAAAAAACATAGATCATCATTTTTAAAAGGCACCAAGACAAATCTTGAATAAAAACGTATAAAAAGCGATAATATTAAAAAATTAGTGCACTTAGTACACAAAATGACAGCACTAATGAGCAGTCCAATATTTACAACACTAAAGCTAGAAAAAACTTTAATGAGAAACGTTTTTGGCATAATAACGCCCTCATCAGCTCTTACATTTATCACATTTTTTTTTTAAAATCAGAAAGTTCTCGAATACAGTATCTATTCGTTAAGAATCAAACACAACATTACAAAGTGTGCTATTCTTAAAAATTTAAAAATTAAAAATTATTCAAAGTTATAGGTTTTACAACATATATAAAAACATAACTTAAATAAAAAGTGAAACAAAACTTTTTATTTTGTTTCACTTTTTATTTAAGTTATGTTTTTATATATGTTGTAAAATCTATAACTTCGAATAATTTTTAATTTTTAAATTTTTAAGAATAGCACGCTCTGTAATGTTGTGTTCGATTCTTAACGAATAGATACTGTATTCGAGAACTTTGTGATTTTTAAAAAACTGTGATAAACATAAGAGCTGATGAGGGCGTTATCACACCAAAAACGTTTCTCATTAAAGTTTTTTCTAGCTTTAGTGTTGTAAATATTGGAGTGCTGATTAGTGCTGTCATTTTGTGTACCAAATGTATTAACCTAGCAGAGCAGTAAAGGAAGATAGAAAAATCAGTGCTAAATCTGGCATACAGATGGCAGGATGATAGCTATGTGTAAAGATACAGCATATTTATTAAAATAACAACATTTTCAACAAAGTCGACATTCTCATATATAAATAAATTTTCAACAACGACATTCTTATACATACTAATACTTCTTATTAAAATAAAAAATTTTCAACAAAGTCGACATTCTCATATGTACTAATACTTCTTATAAAATTAAAAAGTTATTAATCCGGAATTATTTAAGAAAATAGGAACAAAAATGGCTAATAAACAATTATTTTAATTCATATGCATTATTTGAAGAAAATATGAAGAAAAATGACTAATAAATAATTATTTTTCCCATACGTACTAATACTTCTTATAAAATAAAAATTATTTATCTCACATTCTCATATACTAATACTTCTTATAAAATAAAATGTATTTATCACACATTATAAGAAAATACGAAGAAAAATGACAAATAAACAATAATTTTAAATATTTGTGTAGTAGAATACTGTATTTCATCCGCGAGAGGAAGAATACAATTATTTATTTACACGAGCTGTCAGATTACACTTAGCGGTATCAAATTACAATATAAATTTTGCCTTCATTAGTTGGAAAAGTTTTTTAGAATTACGAAGTAGTTGGTATTATTAGATGCAGAATATCATCAAGAATGTAAATATATAAACATTTTTTTATCCGATGCCGAATTTATATAATTTTTCAAATTATTCATGATGTTTACAAATGCTAATTAGGCCTAATTGCTTTCGTATTCTTTTCTTTTGGTCCTTAATCTAAAATTAAAAAACAATATCAGGATACAGTATATGGACAACAAAATCCAATTTATCCTTGCTGAAAACTTAAAAAGAGAAAAGTTATAGCAAAATATTGAATATCAAATATCAAATTTCATATTGTTTGGAATATAAATGGGTGTGTCTCTATAAAAACAAGGAGCTGTAAAGGTTAAAAAGACTGTATTTTCATTATTTAATTAATTCATTAATTCTTTTAAATATAATAGTCTTTTTTTTTAAGAAAAAATGCCACTGAAACGTTAATTAAATTGAAGATTGATACTGATAAAAATAAAAAGAGAAGCTGAAAATCTGTCATGCTAGAGACTAAACTAGAAGTTTTACATTGTGTTGAAGCTGGTGAGAAAATTGTTCAAATTTGTAAGACAATGGGATTGGTGAAGTCTACTGTTCAAACTATTCATGATAGAAAAGAGGAAATTAAAACACATTTGCTATCTGCTGCACCTTTAAGTGTCTCAAAATTAACTCGCCAAAGAAGCAGCATTATGAAAAAAATGGAAAAATTATTAGATATGTGGACTGAAGACAATAATCAATGAAGGATGCCAATGAGCCAAATGACTATCCAAGAAAAGGCTAAAAGTATTTTCGAAAATTTAAAGAGGGAGGATACTGATGTATCTGCGAAAGATGTAACATTCCAAGGAAGCCGAGGTTGGTTTGAAAAATTCAAAACTTGCTACAATTTTCACAACTTAAAAATAAAAGATGAAAGAGCTAGTGCCGATAATGACGCAGATAAAGAATATCCCAACATTTTGAAAAGAATTATTGAAAGATTTGGATACCGACCTGAACAAGTTTTCAATGTATACGAGACAGGACTATTGGAAGTGAATGCCTGAAAGAACTTACATTTCAAAATACAAAAAGTCTGCATCTGGATATAAGGTGTCTAAAGAACGATTAACTTTGCTCCTTGTTGCTAATGCTGCAGGGGATTTTAAGCTAAAACCACTTTTAGTATATCTTTCCAAAAATCCAAGCTGTTTTAAAGGGCTGAACAAGAAACAATTGCCCATCATTTGGAGATCCAACAAGAAAGGTTGGATGAGTAAGATTCTGTTTGAAGACTGATTTAAAAATTACTTTTGCCAAGAAAAAAAATATTTGAAGGATAATAACTTGAACAATAAGGCATTGCTCATTTTGGATAATGCTCCAGGACACCCAGTTAATTTATCCGAATTATTTGAAGATGTAGAGATTGAGTATCTTCCCAAAAATACAACAGCTCTGATCCAGCAAATGGATCAGGGTGCAATGGCCACTTTTAAGGCTTATTATTTATGCAGAACTTTTTGTAAACTTATTCACGAAACCGATGGTGAATCTTCGACAAAACAGTTTTGGAAATACTATAGCATCAGAAATGCCGTAGACAACATTAGCAAATTGTGGAAGGAATTAAAATCAACCACAATGAGCCATGTTTGGAAAAAATATATAGCCAGAATGCATAAAAACTAATTTAATTCTCTTTATAAAATTTGACAAAACATATTAAACTTAGCAAACAATCTTGATTTTGAGGATTTGGAAGAAAGTGATTTGATTGATTTTCTAGATGCTAACAGAGAACCTCTTTCAAACAAGGAACTGATCCAGTTACAAACAGAACAAGCACTTGATGAAGATCCAGAGCCTGCAATATGCCAACAGCTAACAGCAAAAAACTTGTCGAATGCACTTTCTTATTTTGAGCAGGGAATAAACATCCTTCTTCAAAATGATCCCGATGTAGAACGCAGCGCTAAAGTGTCTCAAGGAGTTAATTCAGCCATTACCTATTACAAAACACTGCAAAAAGAAGCAGAAAGCAGGCAATGTTGTACCAATATTTCAATCCACAACAGGGGAAGTGATGAACTGGTACTGATTCTTCATGTTCATCGTCAGATTAAGAGAGTTTTTAAACATTTTATTTTATGTTTATTATTATATACATATGTGCAAATGATTTCTTTTGTTTTTTAATTTATATGTTTATTTTTTGAATTTCTGTGTTTTTATTATTACTTGTTTTGTACTTTTATTTTTAAATGTAAGCATTTTTAAATAGAAAAAAAGAATAAAATGCGTTACAAACTAAAAACTATATTATTCTATAAAAAATTGGAACAGAGCCAATTGAATTTGTATCAAAATAATTGATTCATTATACAGCTTTTCGCTTTATGGCCAACTTTTCCGCAACGTATCTAGGCTGTAAAGCAAGGTATGGGTGTATATATATTTTCTCTTCCTCTAATTGAACTGCTGATGTGTATTGTAACTCTGGACCCAATGCTACTTATCCATCTCCAAAGTAAGCTTGGCTGCAATTTACTGGGAAAAAAGTGGCTACTGTAAAACAAAGTGCCTTGCCAATTTAAATGGCCTGAGGATGTTTATGTTTTGTTTTTTGCAATTTTCTCCAAAATTTTGGTGAAATTAAAACAAAAAATTAATATTGATGATATATTTTAGTTTATTATTATCTACAATATTTTTTTGTTTTCAAAATTTTATAGGGTATTTTAAGAAAAATTTGATTTTTTCCAAAAATTTCCAAAATATCATTTATTGAATCATATAATCAGAATGGGTTTGATAGGTTAATCTATAAAATTTACAGGATGGGATAAAAAATTCCAAATTCTATCAAATCATTCAAATATAAATAATGTTTGTTTACACACAATTTAAAAAAATATTTCAGCAACTGAAAAAGTTCAAGACCCACTGTCAAAAGCATATTTTCACCGATTACACACACAAAAATACAATTTGCATGCAACAGCAGAATTAATAAAATCAGGGTTGAATTTTTTCTATCTTTTTTTATTGTTATTTTAGAGATTAGTTATTATTGTTATATTAGAAATTATTATTAAATGTTGCATTATCATCTTTACAATAATAATTTAGTGCTTAATTTATTTCATTTATAATACCATCGAAATAAAATTAATCTTTAATTTACAAGGAGACTCCACAGGTCGTGACTCGTCGATTTTGATGAAAAAATTTGTGCGTGCAGATCTCCACTAATAAAGGTTATTGGGCTAGCCATTCGACGCAATACTCAAGCAAACTCCAGAAAAAAATCGTAAAGTTTGACAAAACCAATTCTTGATTATATACGTGCCCTTTAAAAATGCTACATTATGTAGTCGTAGCCTACTCCGTAAGACGAGCGCTTCATATCCCAATGGTCGTGGGTTCGAGGCGCGATGGTTTTTGTTGTTTTTATTTCTTCAAATTTTCTTTTTTTATTTTGTTGTAAATTTATGGGTATGCTTTAATATTTATTTATTTTCGAAAATAAATTTTTAAAAATATTTTTATCATGGCTAAAAGCTTCAAATTTGTTGCAATCATTTCTGTTATTAACGTAATATTATTCAACGCACTTTTTAAAGAATAAGTTACATTCAATGATAAATTCAGCTAATAAATAGTGCATTTATTTTTACTTGTTAGCATTAAAAACCGATTGCATTATATAGAGAGAACAATTATAATTTCAAAATGCAAAAGCTTTATGCTTTAAACTTTTTCATAAATGTATCTGTAAAGTTAAAAATAAAGTTTTTGCATTTTGAAATTATAATTGTTCTCTCTATATAATGCAATCGGTTTTTAATGCTAACAAGTAAAAATAAATGCACTATTTATTAGCTGAATTTATCATTCAATGTAACTTATTCTTTAAAAATGCGTTGAATAATATTACGTTAATAACAGAAATGACGCAACAAATTTGAAGCTTTTAGCCATGATAAAAATATTTTTAAAAATTTATTTTCGAAAATAAATAAATATTAAAGCATACCCATAAATTTACAACAAAATAAAAAAAGAAAATTTGAAGAAATAAAAACAACAAAAACCATCGCGCCTCGAACCCACGACCATTGGGATATGAAGCGCTCGTCTTACGGAGTAGGCTACGGCTACATAATGTAGCATTTTAAAAGGGCGCGTATATAAGTCAGAATTGGTTTTGGTCAAACTTTACGAATTTTTTTCTGGAGTTTGCTTGAGTATTGCGTCGAATGGCTGGCCCAATAAACTTTATTAGTGGAGATCTGCACGCACAAATTTTTTCGTCAAAATCGACGAGTCACGACCTGTGGAGTCTCCTTGTTAGTCATTAATGAGATTTCAAATCAGCAGTGATGTTTATGTAGATAAGATGATGTCACCACACACATTCTTAAAGGTAAAAACCATTTTGTTTTTTACTGCCACTTTGAAAAGATCAAGTCAGGAGTATATATTTTACTCTTAACTAAATAAAATACCCCATAACTACATATAACAATAGAATATAAAGATGTGGATTTCTGATTCCTCATAAATTACTGATTGATTCCTCACAATATTTTTAAAATTTTTTTGTCACTTGAAAATTATTTCATTCTATATTCAACAGCAGCTAGCACTGAATAAATTAAATAGTTGAAGATTAAACTTTTATATCCACATTAAGTGCAGACTGTTTCATCTGATTACATGTTTGGACTACTATTTTTTTTTTGTATTATTACACCCCTTTCCAATCAGGAAGATTCTAAGGAGCAGCTTTGGACTACTACTAAAAGCAGCATTAAAGAATAATGATTCTAAGTCTGCAGAGACAATGAAATTAAGAATTCAATCATATATGGCTTCTAAAAACTTTCTTCACAGATGGCATGATATGATTTGTGATCATCACACAATAGATGTTGGAAGGTAGGGTAATTATGTTGAAAAATGCTATAACTTGCATTTGTCACAAAATTTTGTACATAAAATAAAATTAATAAATTCACTTTACTTTTTGACTCTGCCTTGTATTAATATTCGTTACGAACTATATTATAGATTATCATTTAGAAGCAAGAATAAATTATCTTTAATGGAAATATAAATGGTACAAAGTTATCTTTTAAATGAAAGCAAGAAAGTTAATTCTATTAAATAAATAGCTAAATATTATATAATATAGTTGATAATATTTTAAAATAATTTTTATTCATACTGATATCACATATTGTGATAGTAATATGAATAAACTATATGATATTTCATTCATATATTGAGTGGATGCAATATAATTAAATCAGTATTTTATGAATAAACGTTCAATCAATAATAAAGAATTATTAGCTTGATAGTAGCAAGATAGCAAGAAATATTTGTTTCTTCTCAAAATTTGAGTATAGAAAAAATATATAAAATAAAAGCATATATATATATATACACTTTTATTTTATATATTCCATGTGACAAAAAAATAATATCAGGGTTATTTATTATATTACAATTATATATAAATATTACAATTAAATATTTCTAAAATTTTTTGTGATTAAAATTATTTCATTCTCTCAAATATTCTTTTTCTATAGATTAATATGTTGCTAGATGTGAATTTGTGCGATGAATTTTTCCAATTTATATGTGCCAAATAAAAAATTTTGTTCAAATTTAAGCAAAATAAAAGTTTTTAATGATGATAGAAATAATTATTTACAAATATTTTTAATTTTAACATATAAAACAGTTTACATTAATGAATTTTCAAATTTATTAAGAATAGTGTGTGTAAAATATAAGATATAAATTTAATATCATAAAGTTTATATACAACACAAGAATATGCAAAATAATTATGCTGTTAAAAATTTTTTTATTTAAAATATACTTACTGATATTGAACCATTTTCCATACCAATAAAAAGTCTCTTTGTTTCTGGATTATATACCATTGCTGTTGCTGGAGCTGAATAAAAATTTTGTTAAATATATTTATTTACTTTGAAATATTATATTTAACATTCATTTCAAAATCAAAATTTAATAAAAAATTTTAACTTACAAGGCATAGTATGACAAATACTTGGCCAATATTGTCCAGTATCACGTTTTAACCACACTCTTACTGTCCTGAAATTTTTAAAATAATTTAATGATATATAAAATTCTCTAATCAATATATAAAATACATTAAGTGCTGAATTTGCACAGTTTAATTAAGATACATTTTTTTTAAATTATTTATATTCACATACTACAATAAAAATTAGGACTCTGCCAGATAAATTCATGAAAAAGTGTTAGAATGAAATGACAAAAATGCACTAGTGCATTTATAATGTTAATAAATATTTTATTCTGACAATTTATTTGTTATTATTCCGGAATCAAAATGTCGGATCAGAGAAGAAACGTGGCTGCGATAGCAACGTGATTAGACCTTAGTGCGAAAATGTTTATATTTTAAATGACAGACTATGTAATTATCAAAAATGTAAGCAGTTATTTTCAATAATTGATAATCAATTGTTATAATTTATAAATAATTTTATCTCGTATAAAAATAATTTTTTTAATATTTAAAACATTATTTTTAGTTTAAATGGGATATTTTTAATATTATGGTGTAGTTATGAAAAGAAAGGGGTGATTTTTAATTCATTTTATCTACTTAAAAAGCTATTTAATATATTAAATTTTAACTTAAATTCATTTATCTGATTATAATATTATATGATGATTGTTTGTTTATAAGTATGATGCAAGTTAATGTTTTTAATTAATTAAAACATTAAAAATTAAAATTTTGAATTACAAATATAATATAATCTCAATTAATCAGCTTTCATATAATTCATAAAAACTGAAAAATTTCGTATATTTACTAGAAATCATGGTACGAAATCTTAGATATTGATAAAATGGTTCAATTTCGAAATAAATATAGTATTCTTTAGTTTAAATTATACTTTTGATTAAACTAGACAAATCCACGAATCAGTTTTTGTTTTCTTCTTCTAAAAACGTCTTTAGATATTATTAATGTCCAAAAATATTATTAATGTCTTTAGATATTTCTAAAAATATCAATAAGAAAGGAAAACTTAATAAAATAATCATAATATTTTTGTAAAATATATTTTTTAGTTTTTATTAGTCATAAAATTATATATTTTAATGTATTATGTAGGAAGGATAAATATTTACTATATAAGTAACTTCAAAATTTATGGATACATTTAATTTGAAAATTTGCTTTATAATATTGAAAAGTAATGTATTTTAATTATTAATTTATCAAATATATTTTAAGGCTAAATTATATCTATAAGCAAAGAAGAAAAAAAAATGAGTATAGGAATTTAACAAGTTTCTCAAAGTTAGTTAGTTATTGAAAATTTGCCTAAAACAGTGTATTGTCTAATATTGTTTATTGTTCATTTGTCCACATTGTACTGTATAACAGTAAAACTGTATAATAATAATAATATATATTAATTATTGCCATTAAATTTTGAATTTACTAATTAATAGTTTATAGTGGTGATTTTCAACCAGTACTCTGTGGCATACTGGTGTTTCACAAATCTGCCGTAATTATTCTGTTAAAATATGTCTTATACAGGTAGTCCCCAATTTCTGTAAATCTGATATGTGTAGAATTGTACTTACATGGGATTATTTTTAGGTAATGAGCTGAATCTGAACTTGGATCCCTCCAAAAAAACTGGAGGTGTGGGATTCAGAATTGAATCTGGATCCTTCAAGATGGTAAGATAGGCCTACTGCTTTACTATGCAATTTATGTGTTTATTCTTTAATATAACTATTTTTAGTGCTACATTCTGTACTTACATGAGATTATTTTTAGGTAATGAGCTGAATCTGAACCTGGATCCCTCCAAAAAAACTGGAGGTGTGGGATTCAGAATTAAATCTGGATCCTTCAAGATGGTAAGATACTGCTTTACTATGCAATTTATGTGTTTATTCTTTAATATAACTATTTTTAGTGCTACATCATTGTGACACACTAGTACTGTATATTGATATTTGCCACAGCTCAATCTGCCACCTGGTGGATATTTTTGGCATTCTTTCAAGGGAGATCCTAGATTGTTGTTGTGATCATTTATATATCAAAATGGAGTATAGTAGTCGTAAACTATGTTGTCCCACAATACTCATTATGAGCAAGAAAAGAAATTTGCATTTTTTCCCTAAAGAAAAAAATCTCTTGATTTGTGGAAGATTAAGTTCAAAATAGGAAAAGATGTAACTAATAATTTTCGTGTTTTCAGCAACCATTTCAAATCATCTGACTTTGTTTTAAATTCTAACCATTAAGCCAAAACAGATTTTTGTTAATTTTAATTTACATACATGATATTTGATAGTCAGATCTGATTGAAACTTGATTAATACTTTGGAATATGGCTTTAATAATTCTATAAAACAATAATTGAAAAAAAATGTTGCATCTTTAAATCTGCCAGTAAAAAAGCATTATAAACAAACCAGTGCTGCCCCTTAGTAAAATCTCTGATTGGAAAGGAGTATAAAATATACAAAAAAGAAAAACCAATGAAAGGAACTGATCTGCAATTTTACGCAAAGAACGATGTAGAAAGAGATTGCACAAAAAATCTTTGACATTAGATATTTTACCTTTTTTGTACATTCAGCAACCATTTCAAATCATCTGACTTTGTTTTAAATTCTAACCATTAAGCCAAAACAGATTTTTGTTAATTTTAATTTACATACATGATATTTGATAGTCAGATCTGATTGAAACTTGATTAATACTTTGGAATATGGCTTTAATAATTCTATAAAACAATAATTAAAAAAAAATGTTGCATCTTTAAATCTGCCAGTAAAAAAGCATTATAAACAAACCAGTGCTGCCCCTTAGTAAAATCTCTGATTGGAAAGGAGTATAAAATATACAAAAAAGAAAAACCAATGAAAGGAACTGATCTGCAATTTTACGCAAAGAACGATGTAGAAAGAGATTGCACAAAAAATCTTTGACATTAGATATTTTACCTTTTTTGTACAGTTTTTTATGTAATGTATAAAATACTATATTTTATAAATTATTTAAACAAATCTTTTTAAATAGAATTGGACAACTGCAGGAACATTATTATTTCCACTTTTTTTAATATTTATAATGTGATGATTTCAAAGAACTAGTCTGCAAATATAGTTGTTCTATATTCCAAGATTTTTCATTCTCTCATTTTTATGTCACACAATATAATATGCTTGGCTTTCAATACTGCCTCTTCTATAAGATATCGTTTGTTAGCCGATTCATAAATATTTATGAATTGAAAAATTTCACTTAAGCTTACAGCCATTCTCACACTAATAATTGTTATAGAAAAACAAGAAATTAATCAGTATAACTCTAAAACAAGGAGGTTGCTTATAACTGTAAAACAGGAAGTTCACCCTTACTGCCACCATTTTGAAAAACTACAGTGCCATCTATAGGTCATGGTAAAACTCTATTAACATATGCTTCAACATAATATGTTTTGACTTACATAAGGTTTTGCAGAATAATCCACCTAATTAATTTGGGACTGCCTGTATATGCATTTTTGTTTTAAATGCAAATATAAGACAAATTCATCAAAAATATTTTTTATAATCAAAATGTATCATAATTTTAGAAAGATTGAGAACTACTGGCTTCTAGCAGAAATTTATAAATTTAAACCATAAATCTGCCTTTATTTATTTTAATTACTCATTATTCTTGTAGCATATTATAATAAATAAAATAAAACTAATAAAATTTCAGCTCACTTGGGCAGGGAAAGAACAATCTGTAAACATCAAAAATAACAGATTTACTAAAGTGCACTTTCGGCTCACCCGAGCCAACCTCAGTAGTTTGACTTAACCGCTCTACTGAGCGTTAGATTTAAATTGCCTCCCTAAAAACAATAAAGCTGCACTTCCCCTAGCGGGCAAAGTCAACAGTTTGCCTTTTCTCAATCATTATGTAACACTTTTAATTTAAATCTAACGGTCAGTGGAGCGGTTAAGTCGAACTACTGAGGAGGGCTTGGGTGAGCCGAAAGTGCACTTTAGTAAATCCGTTGTTTTTTGATATTTACAGATTGTTTTTTCCTTGCCCAAGTGAGCTGAAATTTTATTAGTTTTATTTTATTTTTGTTTGGAAATTATGGAGCAGTGTATTAAAGAGGTAGATCATATTATAATAGTTTATGTTGATTAAATCAAGATGTTTTAAATATTTGAATAGTAAATTTATCTAGACTGTTGTGTTCCATGTTTTTAGAATTCAAATAGATTGACTACTTTGCCATTCAGAAACATTGTTATTTATATTTAATAATTACTAGCAAATATGCTCATCAAAAATGATCAGTAAGATTAAAAATTAAACTTTTATGATTCTAATACAATAATCCAAGCTTTATGATTTTTATGAATATGATATGAAGTTTTTATGATTCTGTTGGAAATAAGAATAAAACAATCTATACGTGTTTGAATATCTGAATCATGGGTACCACTCATCATAAAGGGCAAAGTATACAGGACAGTGGTGAGACCAGCAATGCTGTATGGAACGGAAGCACAAAATCTGCACTTCCCCTAGCGGGCAAAGTCAACAGTTTGCCTTTTCTCAATCATTATGTAACATTGACGCTGTTTCAATATAACGCGGCTTTTTCGAATATTTATATTTTTTATTGATTCACTTTGGTGCAGTTTTTCAAACTGTTATACTCATATAAATCCGAAATCGCACGAATTTGTTGCTTTAATACTCCTATGCCTTCTCAAAGTGCGTTTGATATCAATGTAGCGTAGTATATACGAAAGTTTGCTGCGGTCACAGTTCATATTTATGATCGGTCATCAAGAGTAAGCTTTTTTCTGAAAATGAGGAGCAAAAGGAACTTGCAACTGATTTTCTCAAAACAAGTTTAACCACTATTACGGAAATTATGGATCAAGTTATATACAAGTAAAATGATCCAAATTTTGATAGAAGTTCAAAGGCAAGGCCAAGTGTCAATGTGTCATGGATGCGATGTTTCGGTATTGACAATTGTTGGCTGAAGGAAAGAGAAAGACAAACAACGTTAGATGACTTCTTAACAAGAAAACATCAAATAATGCATTATAACAGCGATTTCCAAACGGGGGCGCGTACTAGTGCAAAGGGAGCCGCGAAAAGTTTGATATAAATATAATTTTTTTAAAATATAAGATATATGCTATATAATAAATGATACGCTTGCAAGTGCATAGTTTATAAAACAGCCGCTAGAACTATTAGCAATAATAACCAATAAAAATAATGTCAAATTCAAACGCCAGCGAGAGGGCGCTGTATCAACTATTATTTGCTATAAAAATAATTTAAAAATGATTGCCAATTACATTAACGTAATTGATAATCGTATTGAATTATTTATTCCTTTTTTGTATTATTAAAGTTTTGCCATGAAACGTGTGTCTGTATTACTTTTATAAAATAATGAAATAAGGGGGCACCAAGATTTGTTTTAGGGGAGACGTAGTAACATAAAGTTTGGAAACCACTGCATTATAAGATATTCAATTTTTATATAACTGATTTAAATTATTTTTAAAATATTCTTGGTTGACAATAATTTATAAGCAATATAATTAAGACTTATTAATGGATCTACATACAACTTTTTATTATCTATATATACAATATAAAATTTATTGATTAAACTTTTTTTGTATTCAAAACATTTTAGAAAATTTTTTGAAACTCAAAACAATATACAAATTGATTATAATAAATTATTGAAGACAAGTTAGTAAATTATATTATTTATAAATATGCCCAAAGTGTGAAGAAAAACTTCATCGTAATATTTTGTGCGCTGATAAGGGATCTCGAAGCAAGTCAAAAATGTCTAATGAACATAGGGTCTAAATGGTACCATTTTCGAGTTAAAACCCTTTAATGCTAGCCAATCACCATTTTTTTACAAAGCGTCACGACGCGTCGCGTTGCCATTAAGCATCGCATTGTGTCGCTCACCGCCTTACTAACCCGGTAGTCAGTAGGAAAGCGACGCAATGCGATGCGTCTTGGCAACTGGACACGTCGTGACACTTTGTGTACTCGATGATGATTGGCTCTTTAAAGCATTATAACTCGAAAATGATGCCATTTACCTCCATATTACTTAAAAGAAGAAGAAGAATGATGCCATTTAGACCATATGTTCATTAAACATTTTCGACTTGCTTCGATGTCCCCTATCAGCGCACAAAATATTACGACGAAGTTTTTCTTCACCCTGTGTATATATCCATATAAAATGATTGAGTTATACTGTTCCTACATTTAAGAAATTATGATAAATATAACAATTTTGTTTTTGTTTAAATACATAAAATTGATTATTTTATAAAATATTGTATTATAGTCAATATTTCTTATATTGATAAACTAAAATCCCTCA
>AYEL01065694.1:0-52829 GCA_000484575.1 Olivierus martensii
ATTTTTCAATTAATTTTAATAATTATATTCTAAATATAATACATAACTTCACTTAAAAATTTATAAATGGATCTGAAATAACAGAATTATTTATAGTTCCACAGGTGAGTACATTCTTTTCCAAGTTCTGAGCAAATGCAAAAATGAATAATAATCTTCGAATTATTTTTAAATATTCAAAATATTTTTAATTCAAAAACACTATTTTGGATATTTCAAAAATATTTTTCTGCCGGGTGATGTTTGTTACTGAATTTATTTCACCATAAGCCGCAAAGCCACGTCAAGGCCTCACCCTTTTTTGCGGATTTTTTGTTTTTCCAGAAACCTCATAATGGATAGACAGAATCCCCATTATGAGTAAAACTGGATTAACATCTTCATCGCAGTGATTTTCTTTAGGTCCGAACTAACATTAGCACGCAATTCACAAAAAAAGACTAATCCGTAATTAAGCCAAAAATAGAAATCCCAAACACTGACTGGGAAAAATTACAAGAATATGGCCAGAGTAAAACAGCGTCGCACGCTAGAATGACAAAACGGGGCACTGTAACGACATCAAGGATAAACTCACGTCACGTGATGAACGACACCGCGAAGATCCAGCACCTCTTCTTGATGAATTCGCCTCTCTTCCTTACATCCAGTTATGCCCAAAAATAGCCTAAACTAATTACAAAAAAAAAGAGTTTTGTGCAAAAAACCTACATAATTAAAATTTAGAAAATAGAAAGCTATAAAAATTTGGAATATTGGAAAATAGGTTTCACATAGGTTGACGAGCCGATATATCAGTTGCCTGCCAACCCTTCCCGGTCCTGTGAGATTCGTTTTCCCGCGAGTTAAGAAAAACTCCTGCCCACTAGAACGATTTATCGCATCTCCTGGCAAGATCCGCCCTGTCCAGCAAAGTACAGGAAAACGCACGGCAGATGGATGCAAAGCACCACATCTCACTTGCCAGCTCGAATTTAGTAATATTTTATTGGAAAATATTTCTAAAATTTACTAGGATTATTTACAGAGAATATTTTTAACGTTAAAATTATTAAATGATCAGAGGGAGACAAGAGGCGGCTGCTTCGGGCTTCACGATTTTAAGAGTCAATTTATAACTCAATATGTTAGAAAAATATATTTGTATATTTTTACTGTTCGAGCTTCAGTGTTTGTCAAAATTTGAAGTTCTCTATAGCACCCTCTTATTCATAATGACAGCATGCTCTTATGGCCAGTCCGCTTACATGCAGCCTGTTGACCCCATCCTTCAAGTAGAGTTACTAGACGGTTGCCATAAGAGCGTTCTGGCAAATGTCAGAATGTCCGGTACTATTCCCCGTAACAATATAGGCCGGCAGCCGACACCGTACTTTCAATAATGTATATTTGTTTCATATTCTTCTTCATTCAGTTTTATTCAAATTTATTAATATTTTAATATTTGCACACAAATAAAAACTTGTATTTTAGGTAATTATTTTTATTTTGTCATAAAAATTTGTTTTGTAAAAAATAGTATGTATCTTTTTTTTTGTTAACAGATGACGCCACTTTCCATTCAGGGAGAATACTAAGTGGCGGGGCGAAACAAGCCCTTCCACAGGCTGCCCACCCCTGCGGAGGGGTCAGCCGGATTGTGGAGGACGGGGATCGATGGGCCGGGCCCGGACCATATGATAAATATTTTCAAGGGGTGGGACCCGAGACTCGAACCCGGGTCCTCCAGAGTGGAAAGCCGAAGCGTTTCCACGTGGCCAATCCGGCCGACTCTCCATGCCTATTGACCTCAACCAGGTATTGGTGCCATTCTAAGACAAAAGAATTGTAAAAATCTCTTTCTTACCTTCTTTAATAAATCTTTGATTTGTTTTACGTTGTCTCCGAGTTCATTTTAATCGGGAAAAACTACTGTTCTTCCATTCTTACCCATAAGTCCACGAACACGCAAGGCCTAAGCCTGTCATTCCGTTAGGTTAGTTAAGCCGAAATATCCTCATGGAATATTTTTATCTGGCAGCGGCCACTTATAGAGCCGCCATCATCACATGTTGATCAATCCTCATGATGGGAAGATTGAAGGATGGGTTTCAACGGGTCGGGCCCAGATCCTTCCCGAAAAATTGGAGGAGGGGGACCCCGAATCATCCATGATGGTAAGCCACAGCTTTACCACGCAGCCATCCGGCTGACCTGTCATTCCGTCGTCCGCGGATCACACAGTGTTTAGTACTATGTAAAACAAAAAAATAATAATTTATTGTAGTTATTGGTCCCAATCTGGCAAAACCCAGTTGTTTGGAAGAACTGGCAACACAGAATTGTTGTAATGGAGTTTGTTGAATAAAGTCGTGAAATCCAAAGCTCCTCGTGTTCTTCTTGAGTAGTGTATTCTAAAATAAAAGTTTTAGGAAGCAAACACACAGTTTGTTCTGTGAGGTGTTCGTTAACCGAACATAAAAATCTTTCGAAAAAGTGTTCGTTACCCGAACTCTTCGTTAACCGATCACCCTCTATTTAATTTACTTAATATATATTGCAGATATATCGTCGAAAGGACGTTAAGATATAAAAATAAAATAAAAATAGGAGCAAAAAATTTATAAAAAAATTATTTAATTTTTTTGAAATACTGTCTTTATTTATTTATTTTTTCTATATCTTACGGCAACATGTCCTTGCGACAGTATATCCGTGCGGCGAATTGTCCTAATACCAAGTGTAACTAGTGGGCCCCAGACCTTTGTGGATAAGGGGTTAGAATATGCCCACCGTCTGACCCCGCGTGGAGTAAAAGGCTCCTGAAGGGATCATCTTGTACCATTCGGTGGTTGTCGCGTCCGTCACTGGGGCCTAACTCGCGGTCCGTATACGGAACCAGGACTGCTGGCGGTGCCCAAATCCGTCACTAAGGTCTACGATGGGACCCCGTACGGAGCGAACCATATTTTTTTTCCAACCTCGTATTCGGAGGAATAACCCCCAGCTAGAACTTCCATATTACTTGCGTGAAAAAAAGACTAGTCGGCCACTGTCAGGATAATGCCAGAACCGAAAATACGTCCCAGTCCGCATCTGACACATGAATGTAATCTTCATCGATGTTCGCAGATCACATGGAGAAGAGGTCAAAATACTGTTTTCGAACAGGTCTGAATATATCGGAACGTCGGCCGGATTGGCCGCGTGGAAACGCTTCGGCTTTCCACTCTGGAGGACCCGGGTTCGAGTCTCGGGTCCCACCCCTTGAAAATATTTATCATGGGGTTTGGGCCCGGCCCGTCGATCCCCGTCTCCACAATCGGCTGAACCCTCCGCAGGGGTGGGCAGCCTGTGGAAGGGCTTGTTTCGCCCCGTCACTTAGTATTCTTCCTGAATGGAAAGTGGCGTCATCTGTTAAAAAAAAAAAAAAAACAAATATGTCGGAACTTCCGATGAACTGATCAAACCGGTCCATGAAGTATTATTTACCGACACTTCGAACACGGCCGCGCAATGCTTCTGTGAAATATACAAGGCCGTGACGTGCTATAAAAAACAGAGAGGCGGCACCGTAAGGGGGCGGCATAAGCATCGAAATCAAACATTTAAGGGGCGGCATTTCGAAGATTTGCTTCATATTGAGGAAATCTACCGCACGGCCCTGGAAATACATAAATGCTATAATTAAATAATATTAAATACCTTTGTTTTTATTTTCTTGTCCACAGTTTAATTTTAAATTTTGAAGGAATTCAAAAATATTACTTGTCCCGTGCGTCGCATTTCTCTGAAAGACACTGAATATAATCGACATCCTGTAAATAAAATGTTCCTAAATAATGGAACAAAATTTTTGAAACTAATCTGAGACAAAACTGTTCCTGTAAATTGTTTCTTAAGTATTTTCGAAAGTTCTCAGAATTCACATTTCCACAATAATCATCTATGCGGTTCCAGACTTGAATAAAAGACCAACATTTTTAACGAATCCGTTTTCTCCTCCCGCGTGAACTATAATAAATCTAGCTCAGTGTTTCCGAACTTGGGGGGCACGCCCCACAAGGGGGCAATTCGACAATGAGTTATTAATAATGAATTTTTTTCATTTCTTTTGATTTTAGGGACAATATATACAATATATAAATATATATTGCGACATATACATTTTTAAAATTAAAATCAGAATGTACACGGCAGTTATGAACCTTTATTTGCTGTTTTTTCATATTAATTCATATTATTATTATTTTTTAAACAATTTTTTGTGATTTCTTTCTCAGTATTTCAACTGTTCTTTTATTTTTCTGTTTCATAGATACCATGTTTTTGGAAGCCTGTTTAAACCAAGTTAGTAGCATTTTAGGCTTTCTCCACGTGAATAGGAGTTCACTTTTTGAATAATAAAAATTATATGCACAAAGGGGCATCGGGATTTTAGAGATTCTTAGGTAGGCCATGGCCAAAAAAAGATTGGGAACCACTGATCTAGCTGCTTTCTAAAATCCCATTTTCTTTGTCGCTCTGCCAACATTTTTCAACAACAGTACTGTCCGTCCAGCTTAGCCGCGACAATCGACGCAAGTACGCGTGCGCTAACTGAACGAGTCCAGGGACAAAATAGGGATGACAGTTTCGCCTGTGGATGTTTTCAAACGCAAAATAACTGAAGTTGAATGGAAGTTTATTGTAATGTCGCACATGGATGTTTTCAAACGCAAGATAACTGAAGTTGAATGGAAGTTTATTGTAATGTCGAATGCTAAATGATTAGTTTCGACGTTGGATATAGTATATTTAACAGAACTTAATATAATATAATAATTCCCACTCGTCATTATATCGACTGCAACTCTCTCTTTCGCGTTTGGACTCATCCACCCTAGCTAGGCGCGGCTTTCGTGGACAGATAATAGCTAGATTGGGAACCATTGATCTAGCTCCTTTATAAAATCCCATTTTCCTTGTCGCTCTGCCAACATTTTTCAACAACAGTACTGTCCGTCCAGCTTAGCCGCGACAATCGACGCAAGTACGCGTGCGCTAACTGAACGAGTCCAGTGACAAAATAGCTTTGCACATGGATGTTTTCAAACGCAAGATGAGTGGAAGTTTATTGTAATGTCGAATGCTAAATGATTAGTTTCGACGTTGGATATAGTATATTTAACAGAACTTAATATAATATAATAATTCCTACCCGTCATTATACCGACTGCAACTCTCTCTTTCGCGTTTGGACTCATCCACCTTAGCAAGGCGCGGCTTTCGTGGACAGATAATAACACTATTTTCTCCGCTCACTGGTCAGCGGGAGTCCGCGAATAATCGCGAAAATCGATTTTGTGGAACACTCTATCAAACCAATAGCTATCCAAAAAAGAGGAAATGGATGACCAATGGCGCCTCACCATAAGCTATCGACTCTCGGCTCCGAGTGAAGATGTAAACAAATTGTTACTCGTTTCGTCTTGGAAGGAATAATTAATTAATAGGATTTATTGTTAGTGTCTGTGGCTGGTATTACGTTCACTAATTTTCATTATTCTGTTTTTCAGTTGGACCAGCGTAACCGGCGTGCCTGGCTATGACCTACGCTCCGGATCAGTTCCAGTTGGAGGATTCCTCCGATCGTCGTATCAAATGTCCGTTGTCCTCGTCTCGATCTGCCAGCCATCTACCAGGAAAACCTTCCGTGGCTTTAGCTAGCCATACCAAAGAAAGTTCGTTATCGCTTCGAACGACTCACCGTCTGGTACCGTGCCACTCGAATAGTGCTCGAACGCATTCCGTCCCCAGAAAAACGACTAAAAGAGCTCTCAAAAATCGAATTTATCAGATGCAGAAAGCCGGATCCGATCCTTCGGAACCGTTATCTATCTCCACCTGGTTGACGTCGATGAAACCGTTAATGACACCGCTCTCTCCCCGAAACGACGGGTTATCGGTGGAAGTTCCATCTAATCCGCATTATGGATGTACGGATAAACGGATTTCATCTTCTTTCTCACCTAGAGCAAAATTATCGGCCACCGCTGGTTCTCCCGAATCCGCGCCCATTTCTTCGTGGCCCAGCGTTCCCTTTCCCCTGTGGATGGCCCAAACCAGTTACGGAGATAGATACGACAGTAACTGCTCGGAATCCGTTTTACCCGACGTTTCTATTCCTCCCATGGCACCCGACTGTTTTATCAAATCCAGTCCCGGTTCTTCACCCAGTCGAGAATATTCTCTAGTTCAAGAAAGTGGCGGCGGATCCGAACCCAACTCGGTAGTTATTATTCCCACTTCGGATCAAGATACGACGGTGGATCATTCGGAACGTAACTTCAATCATTCGTCCGAAGTATCCGGAAGTTCTTGTCATTTGGTCAAACTTAATATCAGTTCTCCGAAAAGCAACCATCGGCCCGTCTCTTCCATTCCTATTACGCCCGGTAACAGGTCGGAGGTGGAGGGAAATGGAGAAGATTCGACTATGGATAAAGGCCAATCCGAAGAAGAAAAGAAGAGAACCAGAGTGACTATAGAGATCGAAACCGGAGGAGAGTGTATCATCTTTCTTCCGGTGGATCGGGTAGAATATCGCGTAGTAGCTCGTCCATGCCCCGAATGTAGTGACAAACAAAGAGAGAAAACGGTGGGCAGGAAACCCACCGTGGTAGTCGAGACGAAAAAGTAAAATCGGGTGACAACTAAATTTCTATTTGGCGTGTAAGGTCGGTAATAAATAAAGGTGTTTTTCATACCGAGTTGTTTCTGTTGGCCGGTGTTAAATTAATGTGGCGAAAACTGTCTGGTCGACCTATCACCCAGAGGATGGTGATCGATTCTCATTTAAACCGTCTTCCATCGTCTGGGAGAAATAGAAAGTGATTTAACCAACCGACGATAAATATTCTATCGATTCTAAAGGTTATAATCTAGATATGGAATTAAAAACCACTCGAAACTAGTGGTGAATTGGATGGATTCCCAATTGCCTAGGAAAATTTGTATAGAGAAACTATTTCAAAGAAATTTAAATGAAAAAAGAAATGTTTTCGGTACGAATCGAATTTTTCGATATTCCCGGTTCTTAATCGAGATTGAAAAGAAATAACTCTAACTTAAATCAATAATTTTTAGCGCTTACTAAATTCCTCTTTGTGTTAGGTTACTTGTTTAGAGAAAACAGAAAGATAAGATAATTATTACTTATTTTCGTCATATTGTAATTACTTTAAAATGGCGACTACTATACCTCGGATTGGCGTGAGTAACTGGATAGAACGATCGGATCGATTATAAGGCGCGAATACCATCTGTGTCCATACCAAATCGATGAATAACACCAGAAACAAATTTCGCTGTTACGGGTCGTCTTCCGCATCCACGATTATATCGATATTTTTTTAACGCACAGGGCTTACCATACCGTAATCCCGATTATTTTCCGGGTATTCAAATACCGGTATTCTTAAAAAAATACGGTATTTTCTGGTATTATTTTTTAAAATAATTGTTTATCATTTATTTACGTAGAGGTCATAAAATCATCGATAATATTTTTGACCATACGAAAAACTTTAAATATGGAATATAGATGATTAGTGGATATTTTTAATTAAATTCTAAGTTTTACTCGACGTAGCTTAAATATTACAGACAATAATATGAGCGTAATGTGAATTAATGCCACCATCCTAGGTATTATCGATTAAGCCATAACCATAATATGGCTCCTTCTTCCTGTTTATCGAGATCAATTGGTAAATAAAAGTCCGGAATTCGAAGAGCACACTTATTACGAAAAAAATAACTTCGATAGCGATCTTAAAATAAAATATTAATAAATTAAAATCGTGCCTGTGTGGAAAATATATATTTGTACCGTAAATCATATCGTAATCTACGAATTAGTATCGCTCGCATATTGTGAAAAATTAAATAATTTAACAGTGGAGATCCAATATTTTCGTTTTTCTTAAAAATATCGGCGGACGAGTCGAGTTTGAAAAACATGGCTATAATCAAATCACCGAAATACTAGGCCTACGCATCTTTTCTAACTTTCAGATATGGTCAGACATCTTTAAAAGTATTGCGATATTCTGAAATTTCTGAAAATACCAACTGTTTTCCCATGTATACCCTAAGTGAATAAAGAATATGATTAATAAATCATCAATAATACAGATTTGGCCACAGAAGAATTATCATACTTTTGTTTTTAGCCAAATTGACTCTTTAATATTTTTTCAGAAGGCAGTATTTATTACTACATGGTCAGACATCTTTAAAAGTATTGCGATATTCTGAAATTCCTGAAAATACCAACTGTTTTTCCATGTATACCCTAAGTGAATAAAGAATATGATTAATAAATCATCACTACTACAGATTTGGCCACAGAAGAATTATCACACTTTTGTTTTTAGCCAAATTGACTCTTTAATATTTTTTCAGAAGGCAGTATTTATTACTGTTAAAAAAGATAGATTTCCAGTTCTAATGGTGAGAAAGATTTGTTGAGAAAATTATTTGTTTTTGGAATGCCGATATGAATATCCCAGTTTCAATAAATTATAGATATGGAAATAACGATATGAGGATTTTGGCCGGTATGATGCGCCCTACCTACAACTCATCTGGTATCTTATCTCGGTTTCCATCAATTCCGCTCTTATTAAATAAGCGCTTTTTCACTTTCTTCGGAAATGGCCTGATCTTAAAGTTGTCTTTTCTATCCAGCCGCATCTTCCACTCATTGTTTTCCACTCAATTTTTTCGCAATCATTTTTATCTGTATAATTTTAAATTTAAAAGCGAATATATCGTATTGAAAATTTGAAAAATACAGAAAATATATCCCTCCTTTAAAAATTACAGAGATTATACCGTAAAGCGGCGGTACCTTTTCATATCGCGTACCAACAAACTCGATATTCAAAAATTTCGGTACCACCAACAAAAATATGACTCATATACAGATAAGAAGTCAAGGTTATGCGTGTACCGCTAGTCATGCATCGCGTGCCACGGGTTGAGAACCGCTACCGTAAAGTTCTTTAGTTTATTACGTAAGATAACAAATATAAAAGTAAGTCGGGGAATACGCCGCACTCATACAAATAATGCATTATCTTAATAACCAGAGAATTTATGGGATCTACGCATGCGCATATTATCAGTCGTATCGGAGGTGAATGACAGATGACAGACACTTCCGATTTCTGGCTGATTTCTACAGATTTTTGTCGGAAAATCTGGTGATGGCTACCATCGGGACTGTCGAAATGGGGAAAGACGGATGTGGGCATATGCCGATGACTGCATACAACTTGTATTTGCACTTGACTGCATTTTTCCGTAATGAATGTGTCTGTGCCTTTCGTGTCGATTATTAATTTGAATTTTGGCCATTCGATCGATATGGATGCCATATGCTGCGTGGATATCGGGGTAATACGCCACATTTTACTCCATTTTTTCATTAAGTTGTTTCGATGCTCCCTTCTATTCTAAAATGGAATAAAAACAGGATATAAATCAATTTGATCCGACTATTTGTCTATGCATATCGGGAGTAAATATTATCTTGAATATTATCTTATGTAAAAATCACGTATACTATTGGGATCCATTGGTGAACTAAGCCTATTGAAAATGATTGATATTGGATCAGTATTACTGAAGTAAACCAAGAAAAACACTTTCGAATATTTTTCTGGCAATAACTCGCGTAAATATTGTTCGTTTTGAATAAAATTCGCAAAGATTATGGGACCATTTCGAGAATCCAGCGTATTACAAACGATCGATATTGGATCATAGTGTCTGGATGTCTGTATGCCAAAACCAATGTTGTAGTATATTACGGTTGGTGAATGTCGAACTGTTTTTGAATTTGTAGTATTCCAAAGAGCTAAAAATAAAATCTATCTTACATATCGGTACAACTTCCTCATTTTTACACATCATTCATTTCCATATTTATTTTTTGCTAAAAAGTATTTTAATGTTATAGCGTAGCTGTGGCCATATTTGATAATATAGCCATGAGGCCATATTACCCAATAGTCAAGGAATGATACTTTGCATGCCTTTTTTTTAAACATTAATCTTTTGGAATTATTTAAACTTTTGAAAGTCTGATAGTGTAGATTTAAACTATCTGTACTGGGACAATTAGAGTCCATTACCAGCTAATCTGATCCCGTCATGGATTGGCCTGAGTGAAAAGATATTTACGAAGCCTGGAATTTCATAAACAATCGGATTCCTATATAAAATAAATTAGTAATTATACCGTTATAATACTTTACTGAGGTTGGCCAACTGTACTGTAAATTGATGAAATCTGATGTCGACGTTAGATAATATTATTCGTAATGGATAGCCAAGTGAAAAAATTTTCTTCGAAAAGTAAAATCGAAACGGAACTGCATTTCATATAAATGAAATATCCATTATAAATCGACGAGCAGCTAGTGGATTAAAATTGAAAGTGATATGTGGATAGTGGGCAGCATATAAAATATGGATCCCATCATCTACCAGAAGTGATTAACGAAAGATTCCTTTGGCAGATACCAGAAGCGTGATATTTTACGGGAAGTAGAGAATTGTTTCCATTAGAAACAGAAAACATATCGTTCAAAGAGAAAGTTTCAATTTTCGAGAATATTATATGGTGGAAAATAATAATATGGAATTCTAGTGAAATTTCGCACTCTCCCATAAAGTACACTGATCCGTAATATCACTTTTCCTATCTTTAAAAAAGCGGTTCATATTGTTCACAGTGCTGCGACTGGATACATTTCAATCTGAATGGCATCGGGGATGGATAATAATGAAGAATAAGATGATCACTTCTGTATAATTTTACTGGCAGAAAATTTCGATATCATCTCTTCCTGATTGTTTATTGTCAATTCAATTCTTTAAGGTATTCGTTTTGTAATGTTTCTAGCATGGTGACATCACTCGAAAGGATATTGAAAGAGTAAAATTCCTTGAAAGGAATACCATTACCAGCCATGTTATTTCTTCCAACGCTTTCTTTAGCCAAGTAGAATGAGTTTGGCTGAAGAGATCATATTTTTCGATACAGATGACATTTCTATTAAACAACTATTTCACAGGTGTGAGAGGTATGTGGCCCTTGGAAATGGATATGTAGCGAAGTAAGAAATGAAGAACCAAATTTCAAATCCCTAGCACATCCGTATCATGATGAGGGTAAGAACTTTTTGGCCTTTCCTGGTATAAACATGTGTCTGGAAATGTTTTTTTTTTTTCGAGATAACGCAGGGTGTTAAAACATAGTTCATGTACGTAATCCCCGCCAAACCTAGCAAATCCGCACTAATATTTAATAAATATTACATGAATAAGTTGTCAATGTACACTTGTCCATTGTCATAGTATTAATCAGTGCGAGAGATATAATCTTTGTATTAGTATTAATTATTATCGAATGCTACTATACGAAATGATCCTGTTTTGTTTTCAGTTCTTCCTCAGCCGATCATGGGTCATCAGCCATTCACAGATTTTCCCAGTAGCTGGTGATTTATTCTAATTAATCAGCATTTAGTTTTTTTACAGTTGATGACCAACCATAGTTTACTAGTCATCACCAGGATAATACACCTATAAAAATTTATTCGTTTCAACCTGTATAATCTCCAAAAAGGAACATCTCCGGAGCCATGCTTTTATAGTTTTTGACGATCGCATCTGTGATTTGTATTTGGCCAGACCTTTTAGGAACATCCTTTTTATTTAAATATAATTTAATACCAAGATGGCTTTAATAAAACAATAGAATCTCCAAAGTAGTAGAATTAAATGCGCCTAGCTAACTCAAATGTTTACTTCTTAAATCCAGTTTAATTCTTCACCAGAAAATATTTTCTTTGTGAATCAAATAATATTTCTGTAACTTATGAATTTATTTATTTTTAAATTTACAGTTATTATATCGTATACACCATAATGATGAAACACGTAACAGATGTATTCCTTATCATAATAAATTGCATATTCAATTTCTACGGCAGGATTCCAAAGTATGATAACCATTACTCATCCATTTGTTTATTATTTAAATCGGGTTTCGATTCTCGACACATATATATTCTATGTAAAATATTCACACCCAGGCGCCTACAATAAGGACAGGTATAGAAAACCAGAACATAGAGAGAAATCACGACTCGCGCCTTCCCACGATTTCGCGTCTTTAAAGCGGATTTTGATTAAATTTAAGGGGAACTTCATGATTTTGTGAATTTGATTTCTGAAAAATGCATAACACCATTCGATAAAGCACCTTAAGAAACCTTTAAAGAGACAACATTTATCGGCGGACCGCTGATGAGACGAAAGCTACAGAAGTTCAAAGTTTACAGAATAACTGGTATTACATCATTTCCAACTGACATAGTACATATTTAATTGCAACTACTGTGTACCTTATGGATGATAATATGGTTCAGACAAAAATGGGAGGAATAGTAAGCGCGTTGAAGAAAGGTAAATATGGACAATCGGGTTGGTGACATGTTCCGCAAGTATTGAAATTGAAGAAATTCACTCACTCCCAATTTACAGCTCCAATTTATGATCCGATACTCTTTCTACAAAACTGCATATCTTGATGGCGACTCGAAACATTCATTAACTGTTGATTACGGCTTCAATTTCAATATTTGTGAAACATGTCACGAATCCAATTGTCCATCTTTACAAGTGTTTATCAAGTGTCCTCATTATTCCTCTCATTTTTGTCTGAATCACACAATCATCTATAAGGTAAGCCTACTTGCAATTAAACATGTACTATGTCCATTGAAAATGATATAATAACAGTTATTCTGTGAACTTTGAACTTCTGTAGCTTTCGTTTCATCAGCGGTCCGCCGACAAATGTTGTCTGTATAAGGTTTCTTAAGATGTTCTATCGAATGATACTATGGATTTTCAGAAATCAAATTCACAAAATCGTGAAGGTCTCTCGTTAGTATTAGACGACACGAAGGAATTGTCATTGCAGTTTGTACGAAAAAATAAATATATACCTAATTCTGATATTTATATCGCAGATGGTTTCTGATAATAATCACGTAAATTGAAAATTGACAAAAGGAGAACTTTTAACATGTCTTTCATTGTGCAGCGTTTCAGAAAATTCCCACATTTAGTTATTCTTAGGTTATATGTTTTCAACTCAAGCTGTTAGAAAAATTCCAACAGGATTGAAAAATTGTTGGTTGGAAGTAGCACAGGTGTCACTTTTTGGTTACCATTGGTCAGTCCATATTAAAAGATAATAGAATTGTTAATAAAGAACTAGACAAAGAGAAAAGAAATCGGGAAAATATACTTAAACATATTACTGCGCGCATAATGGACGATGAGTCGAGATATTGTCTATAGATGATATCTCGAGTCATTGCCAAGTGGTCTCGATAATACCAAATGAGTAAGAGTTACATCAAATCATTGCTATTTGTTCGGCTTAACACTTTCTTGGAATTCTGATTTCGCTAAGTCGGTATCCTAAGGAGGAAGACTGCGTATAACTAAACTCATCTCCCATTTTGCAATTTTGGTGTTACATACTCAAATTTTATAGGTTCTTTGCGACTGCAATATCTGATCTGGAAATTCGCCTGGCAGAAAAATTTTCGATTTTTTCCAAATCGCATATCGGTGAAAGTTTTTGCAAATCTCTCAGTGACAGATGGCCGGACGGCCGCGTGTAAAGTTATGGCTTATCACCCTGGAGGATCAATCCAGGTCACACACTTCCAGTTTTTCGGGAAGAGTCTGGGCTCGGCCCATTGAACCCCATCCTTCGACCTTCCGGTTGACCCCATCGTGGGTGTTGGCCAGCCGGTGATGGTAGCGCCGGCAGAAATGTATATCCTCACGCGATATGGCGGATAAATGACACTAACCTAACTTAACCTGAGTGATAGGATATTTTTTTAGGAGCTTATCGCCAGAAAAACAAATAGAGAGGACAAAACCACAACTAGATGTACTGTTGTATAAAACAATTTTGTATTTTAACTAGGAATTGATTAGCACGGTTATTTCCACATTCAGACTCAAATCAGTGATCATTTGAATTCAGACTCAAATCAGTGATCTTACGTCGTGTTCATTTAAAACAATTCGAACCATATTTCACTTCGCTACATTCATTCAGCTGGTATGTTTATCGGGTCAACTCTAATGATAAATATACTTATTAGAAAATTCTTGGTTTATTAAATTTTTCCAATAATCAAACATATTAGTTAAATTTCAATTTATATCGAAGAATTGTAATTTTACTAGAGAATTATTTGAAGAATTTAAATTTCCAGTAACAGCTAAACCACTCTCTAATCGACTTAATTGGCTAATTGCTGCCATTAATAATTAATTTCATTGGTAAACGAATATCTTTTCCATTAATGTTCGAATGCGAGAAGAGATAATTGACCAAATCGCCGAGGGAAAGACGAAATCTTTCTAAATAATTAATTGGCAGATAAATCGAAACCAAAGAACGTTTTTTTGCTTCTTTACAGCTGACTGATCTCGAATTATACGAAAATTTTTAATGACTATTCATCTATGGTAAATATTATCTATATATTGTTATTACGTCTTCCTTCTTTATTTTTATGCAGCTTTGAACTTTTGTCAAGTACTAACCGACGGAACTGTTTTAGAGTCACAGATTATCCATGTCTATACTGGAAGTGGCTAGGTAGATGAAAAATGGGGATCGGATGCCCTGGAAAAAGTTTAGCCAGGCAGTAGAGGAATTAATAGGAACGATAAGGCTTTCTATTCGGATGGTCGGTACCGTATTTCTTCACGTCTGAGGATGACCAGCGATATCAATATAGGTGATTTGTCGATAAATATCCACGTCGACTGTTCACCTGAAAGATCCGAGTTCAATTCCGCATCTTCGGATCTTTGGGAAAAGAATTATCAATATTTCATTTGACAGAGGATCTTACCACAGAGGTAGACGTATTCATGAGCATTGAGTAACATACCGCTTAGTATCTGACCAAGCTAAAAAGCGGCGGAATTCAAAAAGAAGACAAATTTGCTCTATATACATTGCTGAATGCTTTTATATCTGCATATAGTATATAGTCCACTCCAGGTCCATCCTCTATCGAGATTGATCAAAAGTCTGATAATACTTTCTTACATCCTCTTATTCATGGAATAAGAGGATGTAAGAGGTAAATATAATGTACTGGTCAAAGTTACAGCGAAATAGAAGTTAATCCACAATGTTTACACAAAATTAACTAGTTTTGGTAAATTATCTACAAAATAGGAAAGAGAATATTTTAAAAGTAATAAAGATTATCAGAATTTGATGGAACATCGAGATGACGACTCATTAACCGCCAAATATTTTCATAGAAAAAGTTAAACTTAACCAAAGGAGCGTACTAGACGAAAAATTTACTTTATTTTAATGCCGTTTTGAAGTGTGAGACGACAAAATTTATCAGTTTTCTGACGTCCTTCTGGATCGGTAGACAACAATATATGAGGACGACAGAGAGCTGGATGGTAAGTTCCAGCTATCTCTCCAGGCAATTAAATTTAAGTCATTAAAGGATTGATCTCGTTGACTGAAAGAAGATAATCGCGCTGACTATAACCAAAACAGAGCTCTTGGTCGGTCACAAGAGCCATCCATCAGAGAATTATTGACAGACTACTTTAATACAAAGCTGACAGACAGGAGAGGAATGTTTCTATTCAGTTTTCGTTTTTCGGTAGCACCAGTTTGAAATATGACCAGAATGGTTGGGATGCCATCTTTATTTGGAAATCTGTTTCCTATTTCCTAGTCGAGAGCTTTCTGTTAGTACAGACTAGGGCGAAACATAGTCATACCAAAAGATGGCAGAATGTAGATTTATAGTATTGTATCGGTTATTTAATGTAATTGGCTTTAAACTCCAAGTTATATTGAATCGATTTTAGTTTGGAAAATTTAAATCGACGTTGTTGGTAAACAGGAAAGAAATTTAGAGTGCGTAATAAATTAAGAGTTTCCAGAGATAATAAAATTTATCTTAGATGACGGTTTGTTTGATTTTAACTACAATTACGTCGAAAGAATCGAATGAAAAATTATTATTTTTCATCGATAAATTTAACTCGTGAAAAGCGATACAATACTATTATTGGCTTTTTGTTATTTTCATTCATTCTTCATTTCGGCTTTTGAAGCTATTATCTTTTTTGGCTTCATTCCGGTCAAAAAAAAGAAGATAATTGTTACAAACAATCATATTAATAACGAGAATTTACACTATCACTAGACACTGTTCATCCAACACTAGATTAATGACTATTGTTTGTAGTGTTTCGTTCATTACTCTGGCTAAGGATATAAAACCATCGATAATAATTATTTCTGGAAAAACAATGGTTACGGCACAAGCAGCGTTTGGTCATTTGTAAACGACGAAAAACAAAGCGTTCAATAGATAACTTTTGGAAAATTCATATCCTAACAGACGAAGCTAATCTGCCAGTAATATGGCAACCGACGGAAGTAACTGCCACTGTATGGAGTTTTTCATCAAACTCCGAATGAAGTCTCTCTATATGTTGTTCTGTAAAGAAGAAAAACAAACTAGAATTTACTGGTAACAACTACGAGAAGAAAAATTAAACTCTGGTTTTTACAGCGCGGAGCCAAGGCCAGCGCTGCAGCAACAGCTGGGAGACGATTACGTTTACCAGATCCATATTACTCTCCTCCGGTATTCAACCAGCCCTTCCTGTCCGCATAAAAAGTCAATATACCCGAAACGAAATCTGAAGAGGAAGAATCGCTATCGATTTCCTGGAAATAAGCTACCGTACACCTTTTTAACTCCTGGGCAGTTCAAATTTTTTCTCTTTCAGTTAAAACAGCCAGGTAATACCGATAACTCTTATCAGGAAAGAGATTTCTTTAGTCGGTGGATGCGGACAGGAGACGATACAGTAGATCGAACAGTGACTAACGATCCGTTTTCTCAGCCTAGGTAGATTGGTTTTTAGTCGCGACAACGTAAATTTTCCTATTAATCTATTCACTGACTATCGATTTTATAAAATACTCACTCGATTACAATCTTATTTTCGCGAATATAAAATTAAGGGAAGATGTCCCTCGATTAATTTTCCTGGAATAAGGTCGGAAAATGCCATTCTCATTTCGCACGCCAATAATTTTTAAATCTAGAAAAAATTTTGAAGGACCCGATCGAGGGGACGCCATTTCAATAACAAAAACGGCGACTCCTATATGGGAAAAGTCCATTGTCAGTTTTGGATAGAACAAAAGACGGCATTTCAAAGATGATTCTGGAATCATTTTTTCCCCATCTGCCGACCATTTCTAACAAAACTGGGAGCCGGTTCAATTTTGTCGAATTTTCTGTATTAAGATGCCATTCGAACAAAATAAAATTCGATCCGAGTTTTCAATTTTCGTGCAGTTTTTCTTTTCCAGAAAGTTGTCGATAGAAAGTAGAAAGAACAATTGGCGCCTCTCCGGCTTTAAGAGGCATCTGCGCGTTTCTCACGGTAAAGAAAATTCTCATCCGGCCCAGATGGACATTTTCCTCGCTTTATCACCTACTAGCGTTAGTTAGGACTGGCTGCGAATGAATTCACTTTTATGGTCGAATGATCAATGGCAAATTGGAGATGGGAGCGCGAAAGATAGCGACTCTCCTTAAAACTATCCAACTACCTAGCGGAAATAGAATCGGCGTCAGAATAATCCCGGCCAGGAGAGGAGGCGGATGGTTGCTATGGCGACTGCTTCCCAGTCGGGAGACGCGTGACTGGTACGGGTCGAAGAATAGATTTATCATTACGTTTACTCGGCTTGTTGTCTTTATTAGCCGGATGTCTCGGCGCCTCATTGGTTCGATATTTAACGCGGAAGGCGAAGAATTTTCTCATATAAAGAATACCGAAGGTGGTCAATCCGTGTAGGAAAAATACCCGAACACGGACCTGGGGTCCTAGTCTCGAGTTTATCGTGTTACAACGCATTCGTGTTGGTGGTCACGTGATACTGCTAACTCCCTATCAATTCTGTCTAAACATGGGAGTTGGTGTCACGTGATACTGATAACACGAATGCGTTGTAACACGATGAACTCGAGACTAGGGCCCCAGATTGGAGCCGACTCACCAGCTGTACTCTTCTTATCCGGCTTAGTTTTCTCGTGCTTTACGGTAGGAAGTAACGACAAACGGAAGCGTGGATGGGTCACTAAAGATCCGCCACCTACTGGAATTAATTATATCCCTATCAGACTGTCGACTATCCGACCGAACCAGATAGAAACGACCGAGCCGTTTAAGTAGATAATTCGAATGGAAAAGAGAAGTTGTTTGATTTTCGAATAGCTTTATGACCTAGATGTTTAGAACGGAGGAAAATTAACTATCGATCGTGGCTCCTTTCCATCCCTCTATACTCAATTGTTGGCCGGATCTTAGAGTCGACGGGAGGGTTTATGGGCCGTGTTCTAATTTTTCCTAAATAGAAAAATTATCGAAAGAAACATTCTCAGTCGATACCTACCGAAGGTATAGTTTAGTCCGCTCCTCTTATTCTTATTCGGATCGAGCCAAGCGCTAAAAATTTCCACGAACAGCCGCCCTCGGAGAAGAAAGTGAAGTGGAACAGGGAAATTTCCTCTTTTACCTCCAACGTGAGCAAATACGAGATCCAACCCGATGAGGCAGAATGAAAAATGAAAAATGGCTAATCCGGCCCGTGTTATCTCGGTGATCATATATTTATCATATTTGTAGGCTAATTTATAGTAGGCGAAAGGAGGATGGAGTGTTTGTCTACTTTATTTAATGGCGAGATAATTAGGCAGAGGCGATAGCTGGAAACGAGATAGAGATTCTCTCCGATCATTTCTTTTCCCGTCTACATCCAGCTTCCTCTTTCTTCCGCCAGTTTTAGCTGGTGGGAGGAAATCCTTCTACGTCTATCGATCCGCTTAAATCTGAGTCGGTGGCGGAAAAGAATCCTTCTCGACCACACGCTAAGTTTACTTAAAATTCTACCGCCTGGCTAAGAAGAAAATAATCAATTCCCTTCCTGCGGGAGGTTATTAAAACGTTCCACTATCGACTGTAGATCGGAAAAAATAGTCAAATATAAAAAGAATCCATCTCCGACCGTTTTAATCATTAATTTCAAAATATGCGGGCTTTCCACGGTAGGCGGGAACGGTCCGGCGCAATCGAAATTTTGAACGAATAATCGAATAAAACAAGAAATTAGTTTCCGTCTTCGGCAGCCGGAACCGGTGATTTCTTTCCATAGACAAAAATAATATTATTTTAAGCCGAGAAAAAAATTAAACAGCACTTGGTCGGGTAAAAGTACATATTTTATGAATTTTATCTGTCATGAAAATGATTACAATTTACTGGTATTTTCAATGGTGTAAAATGGCCATTCCAACCAACGCTCGGCTAGTTAGTCCCGGTTGAGTCGAGCGTGGTATACAAAGGGTGAGTTTAAAACTGTGCTGGTCATTCCGGTAAACGTGACGTCTTTAACTTTTCCTTTCCGTTTCAGAGCTCAAAACTGGGTCCATCGACTACCGCCTGGCGTAATCCTCCGACCAAAGGACAGTGTTGTATCGACGCGCAGCAGACAGTGTTATATCGACCGGGCTGGTAGAACCCACCCAGATGGCTTTAAATTTCCAATTGGACCGTCAGTCCAGGCCTGTGGATTAAAGTGGAACCCGTCTGGCCGGCACGGAAAATTTCTGTGCCAAGCAAACCTTTAACGAAAAGATAACAGTCTACCGTGGCAGAACGAGAAACCACCACCCAGCTGGTAATAGTTAGCCGAGTAAGATCATTCGTGGCTGGCAGTTTTTACAGAACCGTCACCATCACCGTCTTGACTCCCGTTTGCTGCTCCAATTGGCTTTCGTTCTCACCCTCGGAACTGGTCCCTCGGAGACTATCTCGATGACGTAGTAAGCTGAAAGAACCGAGAGTAAATCATTCCGAATTATTCACTTACAAGTTAGATGGAGGGCCAGTTGGCCGCTCTTACCTGAGAATAGGCGACTGCGGGACTTGAATGGATGGTTTGACCATGCCGTTCTTACTTTCCATCCTGCAAAATACTACCGAATCAGTTGGCTTTTTCTCTGGGATTCACCAGTCGAGTCCCAGCTCGATCCAGGCCATGGACTTCGACTCGGTTCGACCAGAACATTTAAAAACTGACAAATATAAGATTCTCTTCCTGACGAGTAAGGTCAGTAATTAGTGATTGCGCTCGAGATTTACAAGAAAATTTCATTCTCGATTCTCGAGAATTTTTAATCATTATTATTTCGGGATTCCCGATTCTCGACCAATTAAAACAATTCTGAGAATTTGTATTGTAAAAATTTCAATAGTGATAAATTAATTATTTTGGCCTCTTTTGGCCCTGTGACGTCTCCGAATCAATAAACCGAATAACCGAATAAGTCATTTGGATTATCCGCGTCACTTCTACTAACATTATATTTCTGAAAGAAAATTATCTGAAACTAATCACAGAATAATACTTAAAACAGACATATAAACCCAAAATAACAATAGATCAATAAATTGTACAAAAATCATTCATTTAATTTTAAAGATTTATCTTATTGTAGACCCGCGAAATTATGCCGTAGGCAGATTTGTGATAACATTTATACAGTATAACAAAGCCAAAAATCCCATTCAGCGATTGGCCAGAGTAACGATGACGTCTAATAACGTCTATGGTAAATAGGGGATATAGTGTAATGTGATCTGATATAGCGTATCGGAGGATGAGTGGATAGCTAACACCTTCAATCATTCCCCAAAACTCTCATCTTCACTCGATGGCCAGCGACTATAGAGCTCTGTTAAAAAATTACCTAGCCAAAATAGGATATTTCCAAAGAGGTGTATCTGTTGGTCTCTAGATAGTCAAATATAGTGATGTGTAAAAAATAAGCAGTCGTATAAGCTAAAAAATTCATACGCATCTACATAAAGTTGGGCACAAAAATTCCATTTTTGGAATTTTTGTATCCAAACACAAGATCCATTTAGTAGATAAACGAATAGACTATATGTATTAAAAAGGTGTTTTAATAAAAACTGTTAGTAAAACAATTGTAAAACAAATACGATTAATTTTTCAATATTATTGAAATGTGATCTATTTTTTCAATATAATTAAAATATTAAATAAAAGACAAACATAAAACAAGTATTATTTGTTTTCATTTTGAAAAAAAAATTTTTATCTCCGTTTTATATTATTTGTTTTATGTTTGTCTTTTATTTAATATTATTTGTTTTCATTTTGAAAAAAAAATTTTTGTCTCCGTTTTGTCTTTATTCTTATTAAAAACAGATATTTTTATTTATTTATTTATTTACTTAATCCCTTCACTCTAAAAAAGTAAATATAAATATGGGTGACTCCTTTATTCAGAAAAATAAGCTATATTAATTACTCTAGATGCTCTATTCCAAAAAGATCGTGATGTTTTTCCTAATTTAACTAAACATTTTTTAAATTCTCGAGATTTTCTAGAATTTCCGAAAGGAAATCTGGAATCTCGAGAAATAAATTAATTACAAATTCGGGAATTCCCATTCTGGAGAAGGCAAAAAATTCGAGAAAATACAATCACTACCGGCAATTTAGGCTGGAGGAAGGGACCACGGTCATCCTTCACTCCCGTAGTAACGGAAGAACGCCTCGACTGAACAGAGACCCATTCAATCCACATGGATTCGAATCATTACCTTCCCAGGTTTTTAAGGAGGTTTCTTATCCGCGCACAAATTATGATGTAGAGAAGTTGTTGGCCGCTCACCAAACATACTTCTTTTTCCGTAACCCGATAAACCGGGAGAATAACCTTGGGCCAGACGGAAATCCTGCAGTGATTAATAACTCAGCGCCCACTTTCCTACTTGTTGGGCCAGAAGGTTTAGTCCGAATCGATGATACTCGGTGGCTAGACCGCGATAGCTCGTTGAGTAGTCACCGTCGGCGCTTTACGTCCTTCGGTCGACCTCTTGGCTCTCGTTACCAATTCTGCCAGCTCCGTCCCAACAACAACTAGTTCTCGAAGATTTTAAATTATCCCGTCATCTTTTATCGCGTCCAATGGGAGCCATTATTATCCACATCACCCGTCTTTTACGCCTCTGTTATCTGGTGTCAGGTGGCTTCTCGTATAAAATCCCGGCATTCGATATTAACCTATAGCCTTATAGATAAGACGAGGGGAAATTTCTCGAGAAATTTTCTTACCGAAAATTTCCATCACCCATCTAACCGAGTCATCGGACTATTCGGAAAATATGGGCTGGTCCGAAATTAAATGACTACAATGAACATCGGAATTGCTTCAACTTAAATGGGAAAAAGTTACGAAATATATATTTACATTTAAAGTTTTCGCTCTATATGAAAATACAATTCCTAATCGGAAAGGACCACCATCCAACCCTCTCAAACATATGGGTCCCACGGACTAGTCCATCTTTGAAAAGAATTTGGTGAAGTTAGGTTAGTTTGGTTTAAGCGGCCCTATTCTCATGGGATATTATTTATCTGGCGTCGGTCACTTCTAGAGTACGATAAGATTTTGTCATCATTAATTCTACAGAAAATGGATTAAAAAAACTTTTAAACAACAATTGAAAATGTATTTCAGTGTAAAGCCCAATATATTAATTCCATTTGAAAAAAATAAATAAATTATTTGATGGGCAGAACATCACAGGATGATGTGCCAATACCCATGATGATGTCAACCGGATGGTTGAAGGATAGGGTTCAACGGGCCGGACCCCTCCTGAAAAACTGCAGGTGCGGGACCCGGATTTAAACTCGGATCATCCAGGGTGATAACCATCCGGCCGACTTGAAAAGTATTGATGATAATTGTATTTATTTTAATCACCGAGGAAAAATTATTTAGATATACTATAATTCAGACAGAGAATTACAGAATTAATTCTCTATGACATTTTCTGTCATGATCTGACGTTGCTTTCACCTCGATCCTTTACCATAGAACAGTATATGACACCTAACAGAGAAGACGATTCCCACCCTTGGTAGAAAAAAAACAGAAATGAGTGACTAGGTGCGTGGTAGCGCTTGACATCGAGAATGTAAAAATAGAAAAAAATATTTGAATAAAATAAAATATTGTATTTAAGATTAATAAAAGTTGCCAGAGATTCTAAATTAGTTAATGGCGTATTAAATGTCGACTCTGATCAAATTTGCTCTTCTCAAATTCCCAGCTGTAATTTCTGATAAGATTACATCTGTTTTTGTAGTGGAAGAGTCAGCCAAGCTGCGTGGTAAAGCATCCGCTTTCCACCTTGGAAGTCGAGTTCAATTCCGGAGCCACACCTCCAGTTTTTCAGAAGGGGTCCGGGCACAGTGTTGAACCCAATCTTTCAATCTTTCGGTTGACTCCACTATAAGTATTAGCCAACCTGTGATGGATTCTAAAAGTGGCCGCCACTAGATAAAATACAATATATCCCACCACCATTATGGCGGCTTAACTTTATATAACCTAATTTCTACTGGAAGAATAACTGCGCTATCTTCTCAGCTATATATATAGAGATAGACTTAAGAGGACAATACAGGTTCCTATCGACATGAAAAATATAGGTCTATATATTTCAAGTCGGCCGGATGGCTGCGTGGTAAAGCTGTGGCTCACAATCCTGGAGGATCCGATTTCAAATCCGTGTCCAACACCTCCAGTTTTTCAGGAGTCTGGACCCGGCCGGTTGAATCCCATCCTTTAACCTTCGGGTTGATCCCACCATGGGTGTTGGCCAGCCTATGATAGATCACAGGCTGCCCAACACCCACGAGGGGGTCAACCGAAGATTGAAGGATGGGGTTCAGTGATCAGGTTCGGACCACTCTTGAAAAGCTGGAGGTGTGGAATCCGAATCCTTCAAATGGTTGCCACAGCTTTACCACACGGCTATCCGGTCGACATGACACCATATAGAATATCCAACCAATATTTTATTCCTCCCAATTAAATTAATACAGATACGTGAAAGTCGATGTAAATAGACAAAATAGACCCATTAAAATTTTCCACAATTTGAGTCGTACCCGGTTAACTTAATCTTAGCTACATATTCATCTGATTATAAACTCGTATTAAGAATGGTTTTCTTCCTAAACATTTATCCATTTCCAGTTATTCTCTACCAATCAAAAACTATCCAATTCATCGGCCAGATTAGCAGCGTGGAAACGCTTCGGCTTTTCACTTTAAAGGACCAGGGTTCGATGTTCGGGTTCCACTCTTTAAAAATGTTATTGGTGGAGTCCGGACCAGGCCTTCCATGGCTGTCCTCTACTATCCGGTTGATTTCTCCGCCGGGCTGGACGGCCGATGGCAGGAATAGTCTCGCCAATTAGTAATCAACACTAGTTGGAAAATGGCGTCATCTGTCAACCGAAAAAGTTATCCAGGCCAGAATTCTATCCACGCTCTCGTAATTTATTTTAATGACGTTTTTAACCCAATATTTGGCGGCGGGCTTCGTTTTCATTAAGGGGATGCGGGTTCAGTTCCCTGTCCCATATCTCCAAAACGTTGTTTCAGAAAGGATTGGGACCGGCTAGTTGGACTCCATCTCCTCTCGACAGCCTATCATACGGGGCGATAATGGACAGTGGAACGTCTCTTTATTACTATCAGATGGAAGGCCGCGGGAAAAACATACAAGATCACACAATAAAAATCACCATAAAATTGTTTCTAATGAAATATTAGTCCAGAAAATGAAAATTGAAGAGATAGTTATGGTTAAAATGAATAGTACAGTACGGATAAAATAATATAGTGTGGGCTTTTTCCTCATCGGAAAGAAGACGAGAAATATTGGATTAATGCGTAACGATATAAGCGACTAATAAACGAGAGAAGAATAATTGTTTGAGCGGAAGAAGAAATGGCCTTGTGTGGTCATGGAGCTAGGACCAGTCGGAAGTAAGTGGCAGACTACAAATTTTTACTAAAGCTGTTTCTAATTTCCTGAGGCGATAATTATATGGCATATTAAATCTTTTGGCAGAAAGGATTCTCCGACGCTCGGCTGTTAAAATATCTACTTTTAAAATTACATCCGATAAAACTACGTTTACAGTCTTTTTATTCCTAGTTTTTTTTTTCTTTTTATGGGGAAATTTCGGCTCCTTTTAAGATTTTGGGCATGGCAGCGCCTTTTATTGGCCGCCCATCCCCGGGTAGCCCACCTTACCCTAGATAAGATTTCCGCGCTCTTATTCCCAGTGGCGGAGGCAAATAATCCACCTTATCGACTGCCGCCAGCGCTGGCTTTTTCGGATTTTCCGCATCTTCATTAATCTTAAAGCAACAGTGGAGTCTCCCGCTTATTGACCGGAGGCTGGCTTTTCTAGGTTCTAGTCATCCCGTACCAGATACAATATTTACGGTCACTTTCAGACTGGCTGGCGGATAAAAAAATATATTGTCGGCTAATTAATTCCCTATCGAATTAGTTGATATACAGACATCAGATGAGATTCTACACTGGTAATTGAGTATTGTCCTCTCAGCCGAGACTAGGACTCGAGAAAAAATGGTAACAAAATTAAATGTTACTTCGGCCTTTTCTTGGCCCACATTCATATATTTTACATCTAACCGCTCTATTCGACTTCGGGCTGTGATCATATTGGTCACTCCCACTCTTTTCCCTACCTATTTCTTCTCGGAATCATTTCGCTAGTGGAGATGATTTACGTCAACTTTTCCTCCGTCACACCATAACCAAGTTCCGGACCGTCAGCCCCGGGCAGCGTTCACCATCTAACCCCATATTCAAATAATATACCTGATCGGAACGAAATCTAGACCATACCTAAAAAACTACACCACTATCACACTGAGGGGCTGACTCGGATGATGGGTGGAATTAATTTACATCGTGACGGTTCGGAAATGTGGGATTAGTGGGTTAGAATGGAATGTAGTATAATCATCTGCAATACATTCCAGATAGGTCAATTTTTACAATTTTGATTACAAAATCATACATATTTGTAAGAAATATCTATAAATTTTATCAAAGAAAGTATCATTACAGTCGAACACTTAGTATTGAAGTGATTATTAGAATGTAAAGCTCTTTAAGGTGGAATGTAGTATAATCATCTGCAATACATTCCAGATAGGTCAGTTTTTACAATTTTGATTACAAAATCATACATATTTGTAAGAAAAATCTATAAATTTTATCAAAGAAAGTATCATTACAGTCGAACACTTAGTATTGAAGTGATTACTCAACAATAAGATTAAAAATAAAAAGAATAAAAATGCGTAACATCGTATACCAGTAGTTAAATCGTCTTATCCCAGTAGTGATGATGTCAAATTTCGATTTGAAAAAAATAATTGTTATAAAAACTAGCCATTATAACTTATGGTGAAATTATAGTAAGGTTTACTGGAATCGCTTATGGTAAATCTACATCGCTTATATCAGACAAACAGCCTGCGAATTCTTCGTGCTTATTTTTTATTATTTATACTTAGACTATAAATTATACCTAATTGCAAATTGAAAAATTAAGACGGTTGACCGAGACATCTTGTTTAATCATCTTATCCACCACGCGTTCTCTAGAGAAAGTTAAACGAAATAGTGCGAAATACGAAATGCTGATTTTGGCAAAAAAAGGACCTTATTACATCGTTTTATCGATAAATTTATCATAGATTTTATTACAAGTAATCTAGTAGGTATATCTTGTATTATTTATAAATGCGATAAGATTTATCAGTAGGACTCAAAACTATAAATCGTTTTCTGGAGGGAAATGAATAGAAGGATCTATACAGAGTCTGTTTCAAATTAAGGTGTCTTCTGTAGATTAAAACTCCTGACGTGTGCATACACTAAACATGCCTAAAATCATCTTATCCCACGATACGTCTTACCCCACTTTAATATAAAGATAGAATATTCTGTATATGCCTTTGTATTGGAATAGAATATTCAGGCTATTCGTTTCCTATATCTATAAGCCGAAATTACCGAAATTTTGTATCATTCCCGGTCTAGCCAATTCCATAATCCACCCCAAAAAATGACAAATGTAATTTCGATCCACAACCATTTGGTCGTTCCTCTACCATTACTTTAATTGAACCTCGGTGAGACCAGGCATTGGCTGGCTGGTTAGTAACTCAGAGGTTTCTTAGCTCAATTACATGGCCATTTTTGTAGCATCTTCTATCGTACCAGCTTCGGCTCTCCACTATTCCAATCCCATCTATTCACCAGTTGTATCCCCGTTAAAGATCTAAATTAAGAGACTGTGAGCGGTAATAAACAGGATGAGGCAACCCGTAATCATGAGCCTACAATGTTATTCTTCAAAAATATAATTATTTAAAAAATAAAATTCTTCGAACTTCAATTTCCTCAAATTGCATACATATAGTATACTTTTTAAGCAGAATTTATTCACTTCACTTTAATCTATGTGTAAAATATATATAGTATGTATGGTTGTGATATCTTAGAGGAGAAAAGAAGAAGGGAAAACACACACACACATTTTGTGTGTGTGTGTGTGTGTGTGTGTGTGTGTGTGTGTGTGTGTGGTTTTTTACAAGAGCTTGTGTGTGTGTGTGTGTGTGTGTGTGTGTGTGTGTGTGTGTGTGTGTGTTCTTATTAATGTGTAGAGACATAATTGTCATCAATATGTCTTTGGAATAGTATAGAATATGTATTTTTTCAGTTGATATCCAACCGGTAAGAATATTGATGGCCCCAAAACCTGGTTCGTACTGGGGCCTGGGATTTCTCTCGGCGCCCGAGTGTGGTATTGCCTAATATGTTTCTAAACAATTGTTAACTTTCTCATACGTGGTCAAATGTAAGTTACCTAACCCATTATTGTCACAAAAACAGAATCTAAGTCAACCGTTAAAGATCTAAATTAAGAGACTGTGAGCGGTAATAAACAGGATGAGGCAACCCATAACATCCTGTTTATGGCGAAGTGTCAGCGACTGTTTTATTATCTCGGCCCCTCGGCTACCCGTCCGGCTTTTATTACGCGCCAATCATTCCCTGTTTATAAATTGTTTTATTTTCTTATCCTATTCAGTACCAGAATAGTCTAAATCAAAATTGTAATGAAGTAAGATGTCTCCTTACTCTCATGTTATCCATTTTTTTTTAAATTTGCAAAATCTTAATACATAGGTTAGAATTTCAATTTTATCTCTTATTGCTGTGGTTCAATTAGCCATAATCAATTTGTTATTATAATTAAAATTATTATTATTTCTTTAATTAAATTACATAATTTATGGTGTCACCCTTTCTCCTTCAATATTATATAAAATGTTTTGTCATTAGAAAGCATGGATTTAAGAGTTATTACCTAACTTTTCGCTCCAACTGGACCCGGATGGGGATTGGCCATCATCCGGTCGTCCACTTATAGATATCCATCTTACTGAAAGTGACGGAAGATAGAGAAATAGAATGGGCCGAGGAACGGTGGTCCCTGACGGCCTGAAGCAGAAAGTGGGAAGAGGCGGAGACTTTTATCCCCATAAGATCGATCTAGAAATCCCTTTTCTGCTAGCATCAAATATTTAAACCTTGGCCAAGGAAACTTCTGACACGATAAAGAATCGAGTGGAAGAGAATCTTTTATTCGTGCGCATTAGGAAATCTTCCGGGAGAGTCGCGTCAAAGGGTAAGAAGTGCCGTTTCTATGGCAATGAGTCAATTTAAATGTCAAAGAAACAGTTCTATTTACAGAGAAGTAAGTCGCCGTGACGTCAGCCGGTTTCTCACTCTAGCACTTACTTTGGCAGGCTGCACCGGAAGCAATCCTTCAGGCTCCAGTGTTTTCCGTATTCTTCTCCGTCCTCCAGGGTTTGAGGAAGTTGTTGGACGAAGGGTTCGGGTAGCATCAAGGTACCCACAGCCGCCACTAATTCCACCGATCCCAGTACCGCCAGAGGAATGCTGGGGTAATTTCTTTTCTGTCAAAAAAAAAAAATAGGCGTCAATCCTAATTCTACCCATCACCAAAATACGCGTCTATTCTTCTTCCCAACCATCACCGATGGCTCCGATTTATTAATGTATCGTCTCTCTTCCATTTAACCGTTACCACGGATATTCAAGCGTCTAATCTACTCATCAAATTTTCGGGAAAGCCCACTAGATAAAATTTCGACTCCCGCTCTTCCAAGTAAGTAATCTGGAATGGCGTCGCGCCTCGACGGTAACAAAATGGAAGATGTGGCGGGTTTTATCAAATGTCGACAGGCTGGCTATTTTTAGCGTAATATTCTATCGGCTAAGAGCGGAATGATAAAGGCGAAATAGCGCCTGTAAGGAACCGAAAGTCCAAATAGAAAATATTTGTGGTTTGACTGGTCGGTGGTGCTCCACAATTTTCTCTGACGATGGAAACGGATGGGCTTCCCAGCTGCATTTGTTACGACCGTAAGGAACCGAAAGTCCAAGTAGAAAATATTTGTGGTTTGACTGGTCGGTGGCGCTCCACAATTTTCTCTGACGATGGAAACGGATGGGCTTCCCAGCTGCATTTGTTACGAGAAAAGCCCAATCGATCGGACTCGACGGAGAAATAAATTAAATTGCGCGGTTTAAATAGAAAAATCCAGATGGAAGAGAATCCTCTTTTTGTCGTTACCTAGACCTTCAGATACTTCTGGCTTCCGCTAAACTTTATCTCTATTAATTAATTAGCCAGATGCGGACCAGTGGTGGACTGTTACTACACGAATCAGTGGCCCAATCACCTTCCGCCAGAGGGATTAATCGAGGCGCCAAGACTAACTTAAAGCCGAAACAAACGATTCGTTCTTGTCGATCGACTGTCCAGTCGGTATGTCATTCCTAGTTATTCAATTGTGCCACGCACACGGACATTCGAGCAGCGTGGCTCCCCTCTGTATCAGCGCTTTTTCGTCGTCCCGTTATTTAGAATGGCATTCGGATGGTGCTGTTTTTCGAGCGGCAATAACTGGTCGCCTATCGTCGTCTTATTATTTAGATTGAATGTGTTCAGCCGACGCTAATTTTGGAGCAGTTTTAAAGAGGTGGGTTACAAAAATAATTTGGATCCAGGTAATCTGTTAACAAAAATTCTGAATCAAGAATTTCTGAGGTTGTATTGAGTACCGCCATTGCATTTTTATCATGTTATGGTGCCATGTTGTTCCTTGGATGAATGGGAAAATAAGTCCGTGTTGAAAATGTCGTCTGGCACGCAGTTTGTAATAGTCTCGATGCCTACATATCGAATGGTTGGCGGCGTGGTGTGTGCAGTGAATAGCATTGATAGAGTCCACAGCCGAATCATTTCGATGAGTGTATAACTTCTGGCCCTGTACAGTTGGATATGCAAAACAACGCATCGTATATCTCCGGCCTTAATATAAATTGGTTATCTGCGCATGACATTTCTGTTTAATCGGCCAAATGGACTTTGATGATAACACATTATTATTCTATCCTCTCTCTTAAAATATTTTACCGATTTACTCGAAATTCGAGTCACCTCGATCCAAATTATTTATGTAAACCTATCTGTACAGATATTTCCGCTTCAAAAACAACCGTCTGAACATTTTCAATTTAAATAATGGGACGAGAATACGGGAGCGGTTATGGTTACTCGAATAGCGGCTTCGTAAACAGCGCCGACTAAAATATTGTCAACATAATAGGTCGATAATACGCGTGCGGCGATAAAAACACTCGAATGTCGCTTTGAATGTCCGTGTATACGGTACAATCGAATAACAAAGAATAGCGCTCCGATTCGGCATTTGACTCGTCTGTTGAGTGGCACGCATCTTATATTTCCACGCTTAAACAGTATGACTTTAGTGGTAGTCGCGTAAGTAGAGCCGGCAGATGGCGGCCGGCCTACTATTCTTCCATTTTAAAAATCCTGATTAAATCAGGGAATTGGATCCAGTTTTAACCGTAGACTTTGGATCAATGGGTCAAAAAAACGGGAAGGCTTTTGATAATTAATTAATAAGTGCCTTAAACTAGATACGATACTGAAAGAGGAATGGGCAGCGTGGTAAAGCTGTAGCTTACCACCCTGGAGGATCTGGATTCAAATCCGGGTCCCACATCTTCAGTTTTTTAGGAAGGATCCGCCCCGCCTGTTGAACCCATCGTGGGTGTTGGCCAGCTTGTAATGGGTTCTATAAGTGGCCGCCGCCAGATACAGTATATCCCTCGTGAGATATGGAGGCTTAACCTACCTAAAGCGTGGTGATGGGCAGTGGATCGCTGATGGAGTTAACCGGAAGGTTGAAAGAGTGGGTTCAACGGGTCGGGCCCGAACCCTTTCTAAAAAATTGGAAGTGTGTGGTGCAAATTTGAATCCGGATCCTTCAAGGTGATAAACGACTGTTTCTATCATGCTCTGACATCTGATCGACTGTTAATTACAGGGAATAAATATAAGCCATCCTTTGACCTACTAGGACGCCTAGCTTCTACCCATAAGTGGGTGGTAAATTTCGATCCGGTTCTTTCACAGCTAATTTTAGTAGAAATTTCGGCTTTCTAGCATCGAAGTACAGTGAATAAATTTAAGTAAACGATACTACTGGTATTCGGGTGGAACTACCGAAAAGAATTTTCGTCTAGTAAGCGCCGCCACTTCCGTTCAAGTGGCAATTTGGCTATTTATCTGGTTAGAGTTAGATTAAGGTTCATTTGAATATACCGCGGAATAGCACTTGGGATATTGTTGGCGGCGACCAATTTGGAACCACTATCCATGGTGAGAGGAACCGGAAGCTGGCGTTCAACGCCGGGATCGAATCCCTTCTAAACCAGGCCCGTTATATCCTACGTATGCGATATAGGGATTTATATTAAAACTAACCCAATCCAATAATTAACCGGCGGGATAAATAGACGAAATACCATCTGACTCAGTGCTTTAAATTCCACCTGGGATTTATTGGGATTTAATGATTTTAAGCGGTCGAGAGCCGCCCCTTCTTCTACAAGAATTAAGAGAAGCGTGGAATGGCCGACGCCATTCTGATAAAGAAAAGCGCTCCTCGTCCATACGTCATTACTGGAATCCAACCCTCCGAATTATAGCCAATTTATTCTGCCGGATAGCAAACTTATATTCCTTTATTTATAATTTAGGAGTCGCGCTTCGGGTCTCGGTCACGCTAATTATCAGCGGCGCGCGTTAAGCGACTCGGGGATCGAACACCAGCCAGAGAGAGAAAACAACTACCTGGTAAATGAGCAAAGGAATGATGACTGGAGACAGGTAGCAGAGAACTTCCAGCATATTTTGTCCCAGGTCCCTGACCACGGTCGGAAGTAATTCGGAACTCCAGAGTGGCAGGATGATACACGACGAGGAAACCGTAGTTTTGGCCACCACGTACAGCACTTGCGACGTCTTCTTACCTGTCAGGATCGATTCTGGGTTAAATTATGCGGTGGCCAAACGATGCGCCGATACCAGAGGGATGGAGTCTGGGAAAACATCTCCAAATTAATATAGACGGTTGGACTACTATTTTTAGTTAAAAGTAGCCGACCGGAAACGACTCTCCTCCCTCTGCTTTCGTCACCAAAGTAAGAGTTAGAGAATAGTAAAAATACACTTAACTGCATCTGCCAGTGGATATGATGAGGGAAAGCATTCCTCCCACCGCCGAGCAAAGGAAGACCGAACATCTTCGGCCGTACCTCTTCAGCATGATGAGAGCCACCAGTAGTCCCATCAAGTCGGCCAATACGGCTAGGAAGAAGTTCAGGTACAAGTCACCTTCTATCTCCACCGAATAATAAGTTAATCCCACACACACCGCCGTGTTGGTCACCCTGAAAAGACAAACTTTCAATCGATGCTCAGTCAAATCCGTTATCTATCGAGCTAGCTGGCTACTCACCGTACGAACGAAACGATCAAGGTTTTACGGCACAAGTTGGGCGTTCTGAACAGATCGGCGATAGAAAAGCTATCGTCCGGGCTTTTTTCGTCCTGAAGAGCTCTCTCCACCCGGAATCTCCTCTGCCAAAGAAAGAAAAAATCGATATAAACTCGTATACAGAACCAGATATTTCTGTTCATAAAATGTATCTGTCCGACAGAATTTGACATTTCCATCGGCTCGTATATTGTATATTTATTTCTATACAACATACTGTGCCGTATATCGGTTTCCAACGATTTTCTCTCTGTCGTCCGAAGCGTGCTGTTTCCATCCTGGAAGATCCAGGTTCAATTCCCGGTCGGGAACCGCCTGAAAATCTTTTTCGGAAAGGATACGGATTTAGTCGGCGGACCAGCCGTTTGAATTCCATTCTCCACCTAACGTCTGACCCTAGCAGGGATGTAGGTGACATTGAAATGTCCCGCTGCTTAGTACGCACGAGATGGAAAGCGGCATTAACCATACAATAGAAAAAAGTAATCCGATTTTATTACCACGGGTCTACCATATAGAAAACGGAGTCTCCACCCTAAACATTATCGATGTTTTCCTGGAAAATTTCATTCTACCAACAATTTGAACGTTAAAATCCAAAAATACTTTCGATTCCAGGCGATAAGGTGGATGGATAGAGGGCCGAGAAAGGATAGATTGAAAGCGTGAAGCTCACCTTCAGGTTGATGATGTAGTCGGGGGATAGATTAGCACCGTTGGTGTGAGCGATGGTTCTGTACAGTCTTCCCAATTCTTCGAATCTTCCTTCGTTCAGCAGCCATTGCGGCGACTCTGGAAAAATCCTAACCAACTGCTGAATTATTGCGAAAGGTTACAGAAATTAATAAAAAATTGAAATATTAAAATAGAAGAAGTAATCGAACGAAAGTTTCTATGAGCAGCCACCGTATAGTACTCGGTCGAGCGCTAAATCGCTCGATAGTAGATGGAGAAAGTTTTTCAGAAATCACACCAATCCAACAGAAATTTGTTTTTAATTTTTAATTTCCAAATTTTACAAAAGTTTTCCAAAATCTGGCATCGAATCACTCGAACTATATTTGTATAATTATTATTCCTCTTTTATCTTAATTTATTCGAAAGATTTTATCGAATAATCACCGTGGAAATGTTGGAGCGACTCGATAAAATTAGTTTTATAATGCATAAATTAATAAAATTTTATCTGGAAAAGATAACAATTGGCACGGTTTTGACGCCTCTTCCGTAACCTGAATTTCAAATTTTATTCACTCTGTATATTGTATTGTATTTATTTACAATTTTCTTATCATTATATTTTATTTACAAACGATTTTATTTCGTTTTCTTCTTTAGATACCATAGACACTTCGAATAAAAGAAATTAACTGTCGTTCCTCCAGCTCATTAATGACCAAATTAAGCATTCTTCGAGATAATCATTTTCGAATATTTAACCCTTTGAAAAAATAAGATAATGGACACGATTTCTCAACTAGGGTTTTCCAATTGTTTTTCGGAAAACGGAAATTCTTAATATATACAATATATTTTTATCGTGGGCTTCTCTAATCGATTAGGTTATTTACTGAGAGCGGTTAGAAGGATAGCTATTAATGTATAATATACCCAGCCGATAACCGACACAAAAACTTTAATAAAATTAGAATATTTAGGGAAAATGCCGACACCGGAAATAATTTTATATAAAATCGAAGAGGAGCGGGTCCGAATCGCGCCAATTAGTAAAATGGGTGTAGAAAACTTACCACCAATATAAGAAGAAGGCGACGAAGGGCAGTGTATTGGCTAAAGAGAGATGGGCCCAATCGCGGATCAGGTACACCACTCCACTCAAGAGTAGTACTCCCAAGGTTCTGGAGAAACAGCTCAACAGCCAGGCTTGCAATCTCAGACCGGCTCCGACCAGTTCTTGCGCTGAAAAGATTACCCAGCTGGTTAAGAAAGAAGTTTCTCGCCATCGAATTAAAACAAAAACCGAGATTTCGGACGGAAGAATAGGTGGTATCGGCCCATAAATAGAGTTAGAAAAACCGATAAAAGGGAATTCTCTTCTTTCCCTCGGAAACAGCCTATTAAAGTATCTAAAAGTCTTTTCATGGAGCATAAAACTGAAGAAAAGACAATCAAAACCAAGATCGATTCTATATCCCCAGGCAACATTTTTCCAAACAGTTCTTAACTGGAATTACGTTCGGATACAAAGTCCATTCTACTAAAAACGGTCAAGATCGACTATATCAAATATCGATTTGTATTCCGAATTTGAAATGGGTCGACCGTTTTCCGAGGACGCCATCGGGGTAAAACCTACTATAATGGTAATTTTGGCCATTTTACTGTCCCTTAACCGCCCACTCTACCTAAAATGGGGATTAGCGGAAACAGTGGCTTTTTCCCTTTCCGGTTGGTTCCGAGAGAAGGGAAAGTTCTAAAAACAGATAAAATGTCGGCCGCCTGGTAAAACTGTGGCCGACCACTTAGGAGGACCGGGTTCAAATCTTAACTACTACCGCTACATTTTCATTTACCAACGCGTCAGAGTTGGAAAGCTGTATGGTAAGAAGAAAACACTTACCGAGAGCGGCGGGAGTGGCACTGACAGCGGGCACGGTGACGCCCATCAGAAGTCGAAAGAGCACGAAGGAGACGAAGTCGGGCGAAAACGCGCTGACGACTCCAACAAGGCACTGAACGCTAAGGAAGAGGAAGAAAGACGGACGTCTTCCGTATCTGAAAAAGAATAGCCACTGGTAACGTAAATCTTTCCGTCACTTCCCCATCGACGGCCGAAATGGTGTCGTTCCTCTTCCGTCTCTGGGCTAGACAGCCGGACTGACGGTCGTGTCCCCATTGGCCGACGCTGCCACTTTAAATTCTGAACGTACTTGGATAGAAGTCTCACCTCTGAGTGACCATCAGGTAGAGTCCTTGACCTATGAACTCTCCGAACTGGAAGAGGGACAGAGCCAACACCGGCAGCCAGGCTTTATCGCATACCAGGTCCCACTGAAAAGAAAAAATATTCTATTTTCAGTTAACCTAACTTTCTTTTCCCTAGCATTAAAACGCATCGGCGCGTAAATCGCCCGTTTTATATTCCGCTGATGGCAAAAATGCTTTCGGGCCGTATCAACCGTGAAAACTGCAATGTTATCGAGTTAACCTCACACTTTCCGATCCATATTCTACCGAAAGTTTATATAATTCGGTTGTTGGAAAGCCGACAGAAGGGAGTCGGCTCCCAGTGAAAAAGGCGACTGCGTATCTAGCGCGAACTTGACTGCGGCAGAGGTTATTAAACGATATTTTCAGTCGAGGCAACTCCGACCATTAATTAACGATAAAATAATTTTCTACCTAAAAAAGCTGGGGATGAATTTGGTAGCCACGGGCACAGCGCCTGCGCGATTGGGGCGACATAAACCGATCGATGAAAACGGTCCGATGGGGATTTGGAGACGTTGTTTATTTTCGAGAAGACATCGTATTACGTCATTACGGCTTTAATGGCGTCATTACAGAACGGGAAAAGCGAGCTTTCTCTTTCTTTCCTACTCTCTTTCTTCTGGGGAATGGGAAACGAAGCGGAAAAGTTGTCGAGTTTAGGAGACGTTTAATAACTCCGCTTTAAAAATAGCCGGACCGAAATCGATAGAGAGAACGGAAAAATGAGAAGGCACCGTCACACCGAAGCAATATCGTCTCCTCTTTCTCGGCCTTTCATTCTTTTCCACCATATTCCATAAAAATACGAAAAGGGCCGAATTAACGCCTTTCCATCTTTCTAAACGTATTTATTTCTAAAGGAAGGAAGAATTCCGTCTAAGGCCCGGGCCCATCCTTCCAAAGCTTCCGTAGAATATGTGGTGGTGACTATATTAAACGCCACCACATTTTGGCGCGGAAAGAAAAATTCTCCCCAGCTGATAGCCATTCTGAAGCGTACGGTGATCGGTATATATAATAAATTTGGACCGACGTCTCTTTATTTATCTAGAGGTATCGTCTCATGCATTAGCTGGAAGCGACATTTCGAGACGACGGTCATCGACCACCCTCCGAAAAGGAAAAAATCGACTTTGTTCCTTAGTTATCGCCATAGTCGAGCGGTATTTTTCCGTTTACTATCCAGACGATTCGAACTATTACTTCTTCCGACTTTATTCCATCGAACCGTAGCGTCGGTCGTAAGTATACATCCATCTATCCAGGACTACACCAGAAGAAAAATAGCCACTGTTCGATCCATAAACGATAGTATATTTGGTTTTATACGACGTTATTATTATAAAACGGATATCGGTCGAAGACCCGATCCGGTTATTCGCGATCGTACTAACGACTAAATTCGCTTATGGCCGTTTTGACCCGTGTCGACTAAATAAAATACGTATTAAATTATCGCCACCGATGCTGAGGGAAACTGTCGAAACCAGTCAAATTCGATTATCTACAATTAAATTTCGATATTTAACTGGGTGGGAAGAGAAGCGTAACTAGGCCGTCGGGTGTAATAATAACATTAACCCAGCCGGCCTATTCCTACTGACAATAAACATTCTCCGAGTAGTAATGGCATTAATCGACTAAAACGGAGTTATCATCGTTATCACGCGGTAGACGAATTTCTAATGCCAATTTAGCAGTTTTTCCGTATTGTATCGACTTATTACATTTTTACATATTTAGTATAATTATATACCACGCCAATCGATCGACTGCATCGAGGTGGAGGATAGAGAAGGAACACCTTACTTAAAACAAGTTTGGATAGTATGGCCTTACTCTACATCGCTTCGTTTTTGTTATAGAATAGTGGTTTTAATTGGTTAAATCGCATCGGCGTCGGTCCACTCACATCCGAATATAAGACAATAAAATTTAAATTCGGTCCAGAACATCTCCATTCCTAACACCTAAAACGAATGGATCCTAAATGAACCTAACACGCGTATATCCGATCAAAAATGTTTAATACGTAAAAAACTAAACCAAGCGCCGCTGCCGGGGTGTCTTTTTGGGCTGCAGCCTAGGGCTAACAGTTTTTCCGTATTGTATCGACTTATTACATTTTTATATATTTAGTATAATTATATACCACGCCAATCGATCGACTGTATCGAGGTGGAGGATGGAGAAGGAACACCTTACTTAAATCAAGTTTGGATAGTATGGCCTTACTCTACATCGCTTCGTTTTTGTTATAGAATAGTGGTTTTAATTGGTTAAATCGCATCGGCGTCGGTCCACTCACATCCGAATATAAGACAATAAAATTTAAATTCGGTCCAGAACATCTAAAACGAATGGATCCTAAATGAATCTAACACGCGTATATCCGATCAAAAATGTTTAATGCGTAAAAAACTAAACCAAGCGCCGCTGCCGGGGTGTCTTTTTGGGCTGCAGCCTAGGGCCCTGTTCCATCGAAGGTCCCCCTTCGCCGTCAAAACATAAAAACAATTTAAATGAAATATGACGATCAAATAAAAGAATTGTAGCGCAAAAATGCGGAAGAGCTCTTTAAATGCCTTTAGTGTATTAAAAATACTTATATTATATAACTCCTTTATTTATTTTATTTTTAAGAATAAGTATTTTTTTTCTTAGTCGTTATTCTTGACCCGAGAATTTGTTGTTTCGTTTTTTGTGCTGTTACTAACAGTAATACTTAATACATTTTATTTATGTTTGATGTTTGTTACGTATACAAAACCTTTTTTCGTTATAAATGTATATAAAGTTTGCATATCCGAGTGTATCGAATAAAATAAAAAAAGTTCTTCGATGTCTGTTGCTTATAATTTTTCCTATTTAAAGAAAGGATAAAAAAAAGCAGTTTTTCGACAAAATAGCGAATGAGTCGCCACAACTAACCCAAACTTGGGTTAATTGGGTAGACTCCCAAATAGTGTTAGTCCAGGGCCCCCAAAGTTAGCGATCCGCCCCTGGCCGGTGCTAAGAAATAGGATATTTGTTAAATTTAGATGCGGCTCCTTTAGCCGACTCTTTATCCAGATAAAACAATATAACGTCGACCCGAGTAGCCGTATCTAAATTATAACAAATATCCTAATTTCTTAGCACCGGTAGCTGCTTAGATTTTTACTTATTACGTGTGTTCGATGGGATATAATTTATTTTTCAGACGAAAACCGTCTTCCCCAGAAAGACATTCTAACAACGATATGTTAATACTTCACTAAATACTCCCCTTTATTTTTGGTCGATGGAATGAAAATTTTTAGAAAACATTTAGCCAATTAATAAACGTATATACGGAATCCCTCGATTAGTGCGGTTTGAATAATGCGATTTTGATTAATGCACAAAAAAATTTGAGACTATTCGTTAATATATGCGATGCCAAATTTGATTAGTGCGCTTCAACAAGTGCGCGATTTTTTTTTTTTTTTTGCAAACTTTCTGAAGCGTTGACAATTGAATCTGGGGGATCGTAGTCTACATGATTAGAGCACTGCAATGAATTTATTTATTTATATATTTATTTTTAATTCTGTTAATATTACGACTTTCGTCATCTAAATGTTGTATTTTAAATTCGTTCTGTAATTTTATTTATTAATACATTTAACTCGAATGGCAACTACCTAATAATAACCATTACAATATTATATAGCCAGCCTGGCTATATAATATTGTAATGGCTCCTTTCCAGGCTAATCCTGCGCCTGACACGGATACGGCCGGCTGGCCGAGGAAGGAACTTAGTGGATTCGGATCCTCCCGAAAGAACGGGAGATATACCACTCAGAAATTCAATAAGTTTTTTAATAGGGGACTGTCTGAATGACGGCGTGGAAGGATCGATCGAGTTATGGAGGACGGAGATGGACGAAACGGGCCTCAACCTCTGGAATCAATTTTTCTTATGTGGGCCGGATTCGATTTCGGTTTCATGGGGTGCCAGCCGAAGAGTTTCTATCTGTTCTTGTTGTCGATGATGTACTAAGTCGCCTTTTCTGATAAAATTTCATTTATTAACATATTTTTCTTCGAGTAATAATTGTCGTAATTAACACGACGACAGGGGTAGATAAGATTGACCGAAATAAAAATTATTTCGCCAAAAAATATTAAGCGCGCTGACCAATAATTTCCAGCGTGTTTTTTTTTTGTCAACAGATGACGCCACATTTCATTCTGGAAGAATACTATTTGGCGGGGTGAAACAAACCCTTCTACACGCCGCCCACCCCTGCGGAGGGGTCAGCCGGATGATGGAGGACGGAGATCGATGGGTCGGGCCCGGACCCCATGATAAATATTTTCAAGGGGTGAGACACGAGTCTCGAACCCGGGTCCTCTGGAAGCTGAAGCGTTTTCACGCGGCCAATCCGGCCGACTCCAACGTATTTAATGCCGAATATCCTCATACCGAGATAAACCTTGTATTCGGTATTTATATTTTTATTTAATTAATTTCTGTTTCGGTTTTCGTCGATAAATACCAATAATATACTTTGGGACTGGGAATCGAAGTGTCGGCCGCCGAAAAAGATGGAAACTGACTAGGGAATAAGCGAAAACGGGAGGCTGAATGGCTTCGATGTTTCGGAAGAAGTTGTTATTCAAAATACCTTAACTAATTCTTGGAGATATACATTTGTAAACCGGGTAGTGTAAATTATATGTTTTGTTTACCTGTAATTGTAAATAAATAAAATTGTATTGGTTGGTACAAATTCATCTATATTTATATACAGCGGACTCTCTCTTATCCGGTCCTCTTTAACCGGAGTTACGAGTAGAGAGAAAAACGAATAAATTATTCGGAAGGGAAAAAAGCGTTTAAATCCGCCATGAGATATATCTAACGGAAAGTTAATAATTCTTAAGAAAACGGGTGTAATTTTGCCTCAAAAACCGAATTTAAATCTAAAAGACAAACGAAGGCGATCAACTTTCATATATACAACATATAAACTTTTTAATTTATCCGAGAATTTGAAATGAGATACGATTGGTAATCGATGAGGTAGGCTGACGTCGGTCCTGAATGGGGTTTCGAATAATATTCCATTAAAAAATAAGGAGAAAAACTTTTAAACGAAAGAGCGATTTTCAGGCAGATATCGGTAGATAAGGGGCGATACTCCAAGGTGGTGGACTGTCGTCATCGATGGGTAGCGGGCGCCCAGCGCTGTCGAAGGTCCGCCCTATGGAAATGACGCGTCATGGCTCTGGATTCTCCGACTTATTCGATAGAAATAAGTTAAAAACTACCTGACACTAGTCGCATTTATATCCACATGTTTCCATAAAGTTCCAATATTCACCGTTAAGAAAAAGGCGGAAAAAGTTCGAAGGAGAAGTCCAGCGGTTGTGTATTCGGTCCCCAAATACGCTATGGTGGCGATTAAGCTACTGTCGGTAGAAAAGCTAGCTAGATAGACAAACATTTTTCGGGGAAAAAGGCTAAACTGGTCAAATACGGGGCGCGGGCCAATATTTTAAACCAGTGTTTCTCAAAGTGGTCCACACCGCCCCCTCAGTAGGCGCTAGAGCGGTCTAAGGAAGCGTTTGAAGCTCCAAGTGATATTGGGGGCGATATATAAAAATCGCTGGAGGGTGGAAGAATTAATTCAATGGATGATTTTTTTAAAAAACTTTTTAAATTACTGTACATCTTATATACACAGTCTATTTTTATAGAGCTACAACTTGAAACAAAATCGGTAAATTAATTTTAGTGTCTTATAATTAGTTTTTTTTTTCAAGTAACTATTTAAAAAAAAACCTTGTATTTTTTCGTCACACACTACAAGTACAAAACTGAAACTTGCTTTACTTTCCCGAGTACCGTTCATTTTAAAACAATCAGAACATTATTTTTTTTTTTCAATTTCCCCTGCGTTTCGAGGATGGCGGGACAGGGAGGATCGTATGTCGCTGGACTCAACCTGTGTTCCATGAAATATTTCTGGATCTCTTCGTAATCCGCCTTTACCGAAGAGTACTGAAATATGGAAGAGAACTGGAAAATGGTAGTTTCGTTTCGAGCTATTTACTATTAATTTTATTACACTCCCTTCCACTCATTTACGGAAAGTTTGCAGCAAGAAAAACGTTCGGGTCACAAAAGCGAACAGATATTTCATTAAAGAAGAAAATTGTTTCACGAATGCGTGCGACCGTTGCGCGAAATGGAGAAGCGCTTCCACCTTTCCGACGACCCGTTGCAGACGTCAATTTTACATTTTCAGCCTGTATAATCCGTAATATGGCACTCTATTTTAACAACGACAGCTGTAATATACGATACCACGTATACAGGCAAGATATCATGGACGTATTTTTGAACATCGCCAAGCATACTGTCACAGATATCAAAAACGGCAGCAAATTGTTTCACGATAGCGCGCGATCGTTGCGAGAAACCGAGGAGCGCTTCCGCCTTTCCGAGGACGCGTTGCAGAAAAAAAGGGGGCAAATTTACATTTGCTAGACGTCCGTTGCACTACGATGTGCGCACATTTCTCTTTTGATGCGATTATTATTTTTTTTTTTTATAAACCCTCTGAAGCGTTGGAACTGAATCTCTGGGATTATACCCTAATAAACTTATTTATTTTTTTTAATTCTGTTAATTTTATGATTTTCGTCATCTAATTATTATATTTTAAATTTATTTGTAATTTTACTTATTAATAAATTTAGCGTGAATGGCTAATAATAGCCATTACAATATTATATAGCCTGCCTCGCCTTCAGTTCCTTTCTAGTACTCAATGTCTACGGACATGCAATTATTTTTTGTGAAAAATAAATTTTAATTCTTACTATAAATTTCTAAATATCTATACATATTCCTCAATGATTTAAAGTACATGTAAAATGCAATATAGATACTTTTTGAGAGAGAAAACAAATACATGTTTATAATTTTGATATTTTCCAGGATTTATTATAATTATTCCCATTGGCTTTTTAATTTGATTAGTGCAGTTTTGATATATGTGGTCTATTGCGAGGATTTATTAACTGCACTAATCAAGGGATTCCTATATACAGTATTCTCTGCAAATAATGTATTAAACTATACAGCTCATAAGCATTTGATTGCATTGGCTAGGTAGAAATACTTCATTTTCCAATCAGTGGACTCAGAATCAAATTAGGAACCCTATCCCTTGGAAAATTTATATGACAGGAAAGTATAAATAAAAAATATTATCTATACTAGATTTGATAAGAAGACTTCAAAATCAACTAAGTGATGATGATAGTCATTATAGATGAATTCACATTTCAACAAGAATATATTGATGATCTAGGAATTAGCACATAGACAACCTCCAGTAAAAAAGTCATTATTTCTGAATTAACAAGTCAGCTGGAATTGCTGTGTATTCAAATAAAAAAATGTATTTTGGCTTAAGTGGTTGAGATTTTTTTTATGGCATTTAAGGCTGAACTTATACATATCACCACAGAACCACAACCACAAAACTATGGTTGTTTGTGGACAGTCATGAATTATAATTATATTAATGTAGAAATGCATAATCTGACTCACATGGATCATGTGTTGTGACAGCGGTTGAAACCAACTTCAGTTAGTAGTCTATCTGAGCTAGATTATGCATTTCTACATTAATGTAATGATAATTCACGACCGTCCACAAACAACCACTGTTTTGTTGTCGTGGTCGTGGTACGTGTGAGTTCAGCCTAAGAATCGTACAAAGATTTATCAGGAGGAAATGTTCTTTGCAATCTTAAGCAGAAACTGGGCAGACTGGAATAATAGTAACTTCCAACTTGAAGGATAGTAAGTCCCAAATTCCATTTTTTTCAGATATATTAATCCATTCTGTTGATTCTCATACTTCAATAAGATGGTTGACCCCCATATAATTAACTTAGATCTTAACTTAACTTATCCCAATAGATCTTAACTTAACCCATAGATCTTAACTTGTCTATAAACTCATCCTTTCTATGAACTTGATGACTTATCCCAATAGATCTTAACTTAACTTAACCCATAGATCTTAACTTGTCTATAAACTCATCCTTTCTATGAACTTGATGATGCCAAAATGTTCAAATAACTTAAAATAATATTTATGGTTATCTTTAAATTTCTAAAGTATTGATACAGTCTGAACCATCAAGTATTTTAATGTAGAATTTTATTGAAATATATCCAATGGTAAATGAAAAAGAAATTTTTCATTATTTTATATAACAGATTAAGAGATGAAAAACTTTTAAAATAAAATTTATAAATATATATCAAATACATATCTACTAGGGATTAATTAACTTAGAAATAATTAGAGTTAATGAATGACAGATTTTAGTCAATTTAGTTTCATCTATTAATAATTAACCTAGTAATTTTATTATAGTAATATCCCAAGTATCTGAGCTAACATGGACTTAGATGCTTTAGATGACACAGAAGATTTGATAAATTGCTATTAAATGAATTGGATTTAAATATACAGTGGGTGATCGGTTAATGAACATAATCCATTCCAAGACAATGTTCATTATCTGATCAGTGATTTACCATAGGTTTTTTTATGAAAATTTGATTAATTCATTCTGGAGACTCAAAAAGTCATAAATAAAAAATTATATAATTTCTTACTATGTTTATTTATATGTAATAACAATAATATATACATATATAGTCTTGCATTTTAATCTATTATGTTTATTTTCCGTTAAAGAATCTGTCCAATTTCGATTGCTTTTCTCTCTTCTTCAGAATTTTTTGGAAGTGATTAATAGCATTGTCGTGGTAGAGATCCCCAAGCCTATTGACTTCAACCTGGTATGGGTGCCATTCTAACACCAAAATATTGTAAAATCTCTCTTTTACCTTCTTTAATAAATCTTTGATTTGATTTGTTTCCAAGTTCATTTTAATCCAGAAAAACTACTGTTCTCCCATCTTACCCATAAGTCCAGAAATGCACAAGGCCTAAGCCTGTCATTCCATTAGGTTAGTTAAGCCGCCATAACCTTGTGAGATACTTTATCTGGCGGCAGCCACTTATAGAGCTCATCACAGGCTGGCCAACACCATGATGGGGTCAACCTGATGGTTGAAGAATGAGGTTCAATGGACTGGGCCTGGACCCCTCCTGAAAAAGTAGAGGAGTGAGACCTGGATACTCCAGGATGGTAAGATACAGCTTTACCACGTGGCCATCCGGCTCACCTGTCATTCCATCAGTCCGTGGGTCTCACAGTTTGTTCTGTGAAGTGTTTGTTAACCAAACATAAAAATCTTTCATGAAAGTGTTCATTATCCGAACTGTTCATTAACCGATCATCCACTGTATTAACATTTGAAAAGTGAGAGCAAAGAGTAGGATAATACAGAAATAAAAACTTCAGATTTTTTCTTTTTAACTTAAAATAAATTTAATGAAGCACTTCATTAAAATTATTTTAAGTTAAAAAGAAAACTCTGAAGTTTTTATTTCTGTATTATCCTGCTCTTTGCACTCATTTTCAATGTTATGATAATGTATATTCTATTTTTGGATTATAACTACTTATTGAATATAATGACTCTTATTATATAATTTTAAAAACAAATTGTTGTTCATTTCATGTTAATTTTTCTTAATTTTTGTAATAAAACAGTTGTAAACAAAATTGAAAGTGTTATATTATATAGTTTAATGCATTTTTAATTTTGTTTACAACTGTTTCATTACAAAAGTTAAAAATATTAACATAAGGTAAATAACAATTCATCTTGGATAATGCAGAACTTTGATTAATCAATTTTATTGTATTTTCTCAAAATGTAACTTGTCCTGATATGGAATAAAATCGGGAATCTTTAGAATAATGCCCTAATATCTTACCAGCTGGACCACATGGATATCAGGCAAGTTTTCTCTTAAAATAGCTTATATAACCAAAATTTATAAGTATTAAAAATTTCTTGTTTAGTTATTAATCAACAGATGGAACCTTATTGGCTAAAATTAATTTAGAATTAATTCATTTATTTAAAAAAATAATAAAATAAATTCAAAATTCGATATATTATATATACAAAATACAAACATTAAATAAAAAGAGAATTTTTAAACTTTTTCATCAAAGGTTTTTAAATTTTTTTCTATGAGGGATGAATAAAAATTTTAAAACTCATCTATCAAAATATTATTATATTGGGTGTTTTTGAGCACCCGTACCATCCTTTTTTCTCGGAAATGCAATGAGATATGAAATAGGGGAAAAAAATTTTGAGGGCCCTTCAGAAGTAGGGGCACAAGGGGTCAACTATGAAATCTCCAATGGAAACTGCCGATTTTGGCATAATTGGATAGAACTGTGATAAACAAACAACTTTTGTTTGAAAGTTTTTTAATATTACTTACGGATTGTGAGATATCACAAAAAAAGATGCCGCCACATGTACTGAAAATATTTTAATATCACTTACGGATTGTGAGATATCACAAAAAAAAAGATGTTTTTAAATATCATGGATTGTGAGATATCACAAAGAAAAGATGCGGCCATGTGTACCGCCGATTGGGCTATTCAAGCAGTAAGAAGAATAAAAATCAAACAGAGGGCATATGTGTACATTGTCAAACATTATTGAAGCAGCAAAGAGCAGTAATATGAAGATTTAAGGCCAATTCTGGTACTCTGTAGTAGCACTCGAACTGCATGTGTGATAAGTCTCGCCATCACAGTTCAGCATGGAGCCATACTCAAGACCAAGGGTTTCTGGACTTGTTTCAGCCCTTTATGAATGCCATGATGTACACAGATGCCCTATGTCAGATTCTTCCTTTTATTATGCTTGAATAATCCAATTGGCAGTACACTCGGCAGCATCTTTTTTTTGTGATATCTCACAATCTGTAAGTGATATTAAAAAACTGTGATATCTCATAATCCGTAAGTGATATTAAAAAACTTTCAAAACAAAAGTTGTTTGTTTTCAGGCAGCATCTTTTTTGTGATATCTCACAATCCGTAGGTGATATTAAAAAACTTTTAAAACAAAAGTTGTTTGTTTTTCACAGTTCTAGCCACAAGTATGCCAAAATCGGCATTGTTTCCATTGGAGATTTCATAGTTGACCCCCTTGTGCCCCTACTTCTGATGGGCCCACAAAATTTTTATTATGCCCTTTCGATTCTTCAGATATACTTTGGTAATCAAAATTTTTTTCCCTACTTCCTATCTCATTGTGTTTCCGGAAAAAAGGGTAGTACGGGTGCTTGAAAACACCCAGTATATAAAATAGTTTATTTTGGCACACTGCTTTGGGTGGTAGACAGTGCGGTTCTGCACCTGCAAACTATTGGAAATCTTATGTGACACATCGGAGCTCGATGGTCAAGCTCTTTTTGATGCCAGGCCCATGACAAAAGTCTCAGATGTCACCCCTTCTCAACAGCCCTGGCTAGAGATCTGAAATTTGGTCCTCCAACTCTTCCTTCTCTACATATCTACTTCCTAGAGCCAAGCACTTCTCACACCTGTGGAACAGTTGTTTAACAAACAGATCATCTTTGTAGAAGTTGGCAGATTTGGAGGCAATCCAGCTTGCTACAGCTGTAATGATCCCCTTGTCATCAAAGAAAAATCTCTCCCATAAATATTTATTCATATTTTGAAACAGGAAGAAAACTGAAGGTGCCAGGTTGGGAGGATGGGGCAAGATTTCATAGCCATATTTGCACTGAAAAGTGATTGTTTCTGCAGCTTGGCTTGCAGATGCATTGTCAGCTACAACAGATCTTTTGATAGTGAACCACATTTTTTTATCCTTGATACTGTCTCATAACTTTTGTAGCAAGTTCCTGTAGTATGTCCCTGTTATTTTCAATCCTTTGTGTAAGTAATCTGTCAATATGGCACCTTTGCTGTTCAAAACAGACAACAGGACCTTGCTGGATAGCCTTCTGTTGAGTCATTCTGTAGACAGATTCAGAATCAGACATTTGAGAGATGTCTGTGAAGAAACAATACCATGGCTCAATACTCAGTTTTGTCTAGCATGACACCCTTCTACTATTATGATTCTAACTTTGATTAAACAGGACCTGTCAAATCAAAAGAAAGCATGCATATTAGTAAGACCATAATCTATCATTGTTTACAATTACAGATCTATAGCACACATACAGTATGGTGAATGTAAGAACTTTTTGGACTCCCTCGTATTATAAATTTTGTTTCTAATTTAGATACTATTGTTATTTGGCCCCCAAAAGTCCTAAAATAACTTTATATACTGTATTTTGTAATATATTTTAGAATTTTCTTATTTTATAAATTTGAATAAATAGTTTTGATTACAGATATAATGCAAGGAGTTTTTTTTTTTTGGTGTAATTTTTGCCTCTTGAAATATTGCCATAATATATTAAATAACTATGTAGTTTTGCATTATATTGGTTGTTAGAACATTCTGTTATCATAATGCCTAAAATTCTTGATGACTTTTTGAAATTTTCTGAAATTTGAAAATGAAATGTCATGTTTATAAGTACAAATATTCATAACTCAAGGAGCATCAATTTTTAAATATATAAAAATTAAATCTACATAATTATTGTCAATCAATAATGATAAAAGAATAAATATGAAAAATGATCCCTCTAAAAATTTTCCATCAATCCAAAATATTTTTGAAATAATGCTGTCAGCTGCCCCAGGCCTCACAATTTTAAGGGCCTCAATTTATAACTCAATATGTTAGAAAAAATATGTTTGTCATTGTATTTTTATATTGTTCAAGCTTCAGTGTTTATCAAAATTTGAAGTTCTCTATCAATGTTTTCACTTTTCTTGTAAACTTACCACTGTATATTTATTAATTTTGTCTTTTTTTTTTTTTTTTTGAAGGACATCAAAAATATTAATTGCCCCAGGCCTAACATTTTCTTTGCAAGTCCCTTTGTATATCACCTCTTTGATTAAAAAAAATAAGAGAGCAAAATAACTTTTAATTAGCACAGTAATCATTTTCATTTTTGTTTTAATCTTCATTAAATTAAATTAAGCATTTGACATATTTTCAGAAGTAATATTTCTTTTAGGTCAAAGTTAATTATTGAAGATAAGAAGAATGTTCTTGTAAATTGTCCTCTTAAATTGTTGAAAAACATTAATTTCGAGGTTTGTTATTTTATTTGTTATTTTATTTATCTATTAATGATTCATTTAATTTTATATTTTAATTTATTAAGATTTTGCAATGAATCATAAAAATATATTGCAGCTATTCAATTGAAATAATCTAAAATCTAGAAATGACCTCTAATTATGATTGCAATTATTTATGAATGGAAATTTTTAATTAGGGTATCTGCCAACAATGAATTTATAATATTGGTGACCCCACCAACTTGCAATGTTTCTTCAATTGGCTATTTGGTTCAATTAAATTAAATTAATTAAAAATATTTCCTGAAAAGTGTACAATAAAATTGCATATCATAAAGAAATTATTTAGAAAAGTATTTTCAAAAAGATCTCTAACAGCTTATTTCAAAAAAAATTATAAATGACATATATTTGTATCCTCGACTCACCAATTTTTGCTATGTAACATTAACAGAGGACAATCATATTTTGATTTTTCATATTCTACTAATTAAAATTCTACACAAAGCTAATTCTTTTATTCAATTTAAATAAAGCAATTAAAAGTTTATTTTTCAATATACTATATTGATTTTAATAGTTTTTCATTGTTGACCAGATTGACCATGTGGAAAAGTTTCAGAGTTTTACATAGAGAAAATATTTCAAGGCATGGAATCAAATCAGAGTTCCATGTCTTGAAATATTTTTTCTTAGGGATTTGGGTTTAGTTTTTGATACCCATGATTTGCAGTTCTGCTGACTCTACAACATCCATTGTAGAAATGAATGTGGATATTGGGTCTGGAATTCTGCTATTTACAATGATCAATCAATGATTGGGAAGCAGTGTTAAAGTAATTTTTTAATTATGTTTATTTTTGCTACAAACTTGTGTATGTAAATATAACTATATTTTATACATTCCACTTTTGTTTTTATGTGATATTCTCGTTACTTTTATTTATATAAAATATTAGAAGGGATAATACTGTATTACTTCGAATGTTTCTTATTTTTCAATACCTATTATAAAATAATTTTTATTTTTTCAAATTTTAAAATTCTACTGCAGCTTAAATTCGAAGTAATACGATATTTTATTTTCAATACCTATTATAAAATCATTTTTATTTTTTCCAATTTTAAAACCTATCTGCGGCTTAAATTCGAAGTAATACGGTATGTATGTAAAGAATAAGCAGTATCTAGATTTTTTGTGATTGGGGAGCTTAACTTTTATAGTACTGTCTGTTTGCATGAGGAAGGCAGTTGGAAACGTAGATAACACGTGATCGTCAGACAAGTCCGTTAGCATTTTAGGGGTGAAATCTGTCAAATCATTTAAACTATGGAAACTTGAAATCGTGCAATTTAAAACATTATATATTCAATTTTTTTATGTAATTAATAAGTTTTATGTATAGATGTTTTTAAAGATTTTTTTAAATAAATTATCTTCAATTCATAAAAGATCTAAGAAATTTCTTAGGAATTTAATATTTCAATTTATTTCAAACAGCCATGAAAATCACAAAAACTATGAACATTAGCTTTCTTTTTTGTACCTAATTTATCACAACATATAGGAGGAAATTGGCGATTGATTATTCCTTAATAAGTTATCTTTGCAGACAGTTAATAGATTAATTTAAAATAACAGTACTGTATATGCAGAATATTCAACAAACATTCACAATGAAAAAGAAACGAATGGATTATTATATATTTCATACTATATTAAATAAAGTCAAAATTGAGTTGAATTCAAAGTAAAGAAAGAAAATAGTTATGCACACAAGTAGCAAGTACACATGGAAGTGAGCACTTCGACACCCCTCTTTGGATAAATAGCTCTCTCCCAAATGATGTCAGTACATTCCTTTCAGGTGCCTTCGTTACGCGAATGGACAGTATTTATAGCACAATACTATTTATAATATTGTATTCATGGGACATTATGTTCCAAGTTATGATGGATTTGAATTACAACCAAAAATTTTGAACATTTACATTCCCATCATAAGTCAAGTAACCCATATACTAAGTGATTTATAATAATGGGGGATTTAACATAGTAGTATCTACTTCACCCACAGAACAATATTTCATGATCAATAATCAGCCCCATAACTAGGGTGGGGCAAAAGCAGCATTCACCACAGGTGCAGTTTGATTAGGGGTGCAAATGATTTCCAGTATTTGTGGTGATATGACTTTTTTCAATAAACGTTCACAGACATAGCATTATGTTTTTCTTTCATTTTATTTCTAAGAAGAGGTAATTCATGGGTAAGAGCGGCCAAGTTGTATGCGAAACAAAGATGCCAAGTCAAACAAGGGGCACTATTTTTATTGATAAAGTAAAAGTTTACAATGACTCATTGGATTTCTGCCTCTTCAGTGAAAATTCATGGAAAGGCCTAAAGAAAAGTAATAAAAGGGATTTGTAATTTGCTCATTCATAAGAATTTTACTTTCATTCACTGCTTTCTGAATTTTAGACAATTATAAACCAAATTTTAATCCATTTTACAAATATATAAGACGTTTAAATTTTAAATTGCCTATGCTTATAATGTGGCTGTTGTTCCAGGTAACTAGGATAAAATCCTGATGAATGAGCAAATAGATCTACAAATTCCCTTGATTACACTTCCTTAATCGTTTTAAATCTTTCTCCGAATTTTACCATCATTGTAACAGACTTGTATATATATAAACTTAAAATATTTTCCTATTTTTGCTCATTAGTCATTAAATACAAATGAAAGTTGTTTAAATGATTTTTTATTTATACCTACAAATAAATAATTATCTTACAGCAGATTCAAAATCAACTCATTTTGGTGGTGATAATTCAGTTTCAGTATTGTTATCTTTAAATGAAAAAAAATGGGGAGCACAAGTTTGACCCTTGCTACAGATGCTGCGTACCCTACTTATGGTATTGTCAATAATTAATTATTTTGCAAAATCTATTTTGCTATCAGTCAAAAAATTATGGTAATAAAATTTTCAAATGATTCTGTATATTAAACTCTAAAAAACTACCTTAGCACTCCCATTGGTTAATAAAGAAAAATACTATGCCATCCCTAGGCTTTGATAGCATCACTAATTAAAGCCACAAAACCTCATTTTTTAAATATATTAAAATACATTCTTTCTCTGATTTATGAAATTTACTTATATAAGCAATGCAATTCAATTTAATTCAATTTACAAGTTCTATCTTAAATTTATAAGAAAATGAATACTTGAAGTGTATTTTTATACTTTATTATATTTATATAATATAATAAAGTGATACCTATATTCCATATAGCAGTGTGTTCAACCCATCAATTATGATTGACTGGTTGATTGCAGAGCAATTTTTGGTCGATCTCTTGTTTATTCCTCCCTATGTTGATTCTTCCTTACAAATTTAATTAAAACTGAAAATATAATAATTTATCATTATTTTGTATTATTTTTGTCGATCCACGAGCTACGATCAAACGTCTTAAGAGTCGGCCGGATTGGCCGCGTGGAAACGCTTCGGCTTTCCACTCTGGAGGACCCGGGTTCGAGTCTCGGGTCCCACCCCTTGAAAAT